>JBAFWW010007905.1:24218-40795 GCA_036873685.1 Agapornis canus
AAAGGGGGGTTGAGTGAGTGAACGAGCTGCGTGGCTGGGTTTAAACCATGACACCAAGTTTCAAGTAATTCACCTTTCACAGATGATTCACTGCAACATACAAACAAGTTCAAACTAGTTTTCTTGTGTCTTGAGCTGCCTGGGGAAGTTGATGGCTCTGAGAAGATCCTGGAGTGCAGCAGTCCATGGTCTTCCTCCAGGAATTCTATGTCCCAGCAGCTCAATGGGAATCCCTTCACCAGTATGTAATGACTGTAGAGTATCTGCATAACTCCACATACTTATATCCATCTTCCTCAGTATGCCACCAAAAGCTTCACAAGGTCTGCATTTCTTCTAGGCTTTGGATCTCAATAAATGAAAGTATAATAAAAGCTTCAATTTCAATGACATCATTAATTTCACAGGCAAGTTTGCAATTTAGGGGTGAGGAAACGTCCTTCCTATTGAAAAAAGATACACGTATGTATGCATACACACACATATGTACATATACACACATGTTCACATGTAAAATGTATGCTCTGAAAATCAACTCCATGTGTTTAACAACAGGCAGCACAGAGAAAAACACTGCCCTTAACCTACTTTGCCATCGAAGCATCTCAGATAGTAACCCAGCTGGTTACAGGCCAGGATTTACCAACTGTGCCAGGATGCTCTCCATCAAAAAAAGAATTCCACTGCTAATGCTGCAGAAGACAATTCATGACTCCAGCAAATGAGGTGAATGTGAGAAGCTGAAGGTAGCCAGCTGAAACACTCCAGGAACTGAAGACATAGCCATGAGGTCACACTGATGGCATCTGCATCGCTACTGAAACAAACTGAGGACCCAGATTACAAATCTTGCCTTAAAATCAGCTCCTCTGAAGTTGCAATACCCTAACACTATCTCAAGGAGCTGACCTGGTGCAGTTTCAGAGAGAAGATTGCTGCTTACGGAACAAAACCAGCTTGTTCCCAGAGACTGTGTTGGTCACAGAGTCTTGAAACAAGAGTGTCCCAGTGATGAACAACAGGAAAAAATGCATGAATCCCATCTTATGCTCAGGTGGCTTTTTGTTTTCATGGATAATATCAGTAAACCAGATTTCAAAGCCAAAGAGACAGACACATGCCCTGATGGTGAAGGATGAACTGAAAAAAAAGGGGGGAAAACCCCTCCTATGATTAGGATTTCTTGCAGGCATATTGCAATGTAAATGATATGTGGTTGAGGAAGCTTCCAAATCTCTTCCTGCACCCTTTATTATGTTCTGCAAATCCACCTGAATGACCTCAGCAAGTACCCAGGGAACTCAGCTTTCTTGCAAACCCAGCTGCCTGCTCTGTAACTGAGTACTAATTACAACTAAAACCACACAAAACCAGCTTGAGAGTCAATCAGAATTACTGACATAACAGCCTAGGGAAATACTGAACAGGTTTTTATGTCAATTGGTTATTAGCTCTAGGTACCCAAATAGCAGTGTTGCTGTGCAGAAAAACCTGTCCTCAAGTTTGAAGTCTGACTTCACAAGTATTCTGGTTTGGGCTGGGATAGAGTCAGTTTTGTTCATGGTACAGTGCTGTGTTTTGGATGTAGGCTGAGAACAATGCTGGTAACACACCAATGTTTTAGTTGTTGCTAAGTAGTGTTATACCAAGCCAAGGACATTTCAGCTTCGCATGCCTGGCCAGCAAGCAAGCTGCAGGTGCACAAGAAAGTGGGAGTTAGTGTATTCGAATTATTTTTTCACTATTATTAGCATTATTTTATTCCTTTTCTGTCCCATTAAATCGTCTTTATCTCAACCTATGAGTATGAGGCTTCTGAGCCTTTCCCTGATCCCACTCAGGGTAAGTGAGCAATTATGTGGGGCTCTGTGGCTGGCTGGGGTTAAACCACAACAGGCAGAACATCACTCCTAAGGGGACACAATGCAAGTGCTACCCCATAAATACCTGCACTGACTTGAAGTTCCTTTGCCTGTGTTGTGATGATGTTACTTTCATGTTGGTGTGAGGAATTCTTTTCATTCAGTAAGCAAGGTCCATGAAGACTGTATGATTAGTTTAATGCTAAGTCTAGTGAGAAGGAGCAATACAGCCCCCAGCTCTGCTAACCATTCCCACTCTGACTATGAGCAAGTCTCCTTTTTAGCAGGTCTATATAAAGCAAATTGTGCAGGGGAAATCTCAATAAGTATATGCAAAACACCCAGGCACTGTTGATCTAGAATCTCTGTTATTTACTGTTGTACAGGTAAAGAATAGAAATGTTGTCTTATTTTTGACAGATACACAGATATGCATATAAGGCACTTGATTGCCATGGAGAAGTTTGATGAACAGGAAAGAAAGGGAAAACACAACTACTCTGTAAATCACAACTAGTAATAATTCTTTTGTAATTGTGTTTGCTTTACAGCAATGACACAAAAATCATTTCATAGTCAATGCATCTATCATATACATTGATGTATGGAGTTCTGAAGTTGCAAGCAGTTATAGTCAAGAGTGGGGAAGTCAAATCAGGAAGGTATGACTTCCAAACACAGCAGGCTAACATACTGAGAAGCTGACTGAGGAATACACACTGAGCTTCCAGAGAAGACAGCAGAAAAGACAGTGTTTCAGTGATTCATGTCTTGCTTAAGAACCTGGCACAGTCTGGCACTATGTTCCATGCAGCACCAACTATGGGATACACTTAACAACCAAAGCATCAGCTGAAATAACGAAACACACCAATGACCTAATTGTTTCCATACACTGAAGGCATGATGTCAACCTGGCTCTGGTGATACATCAGTGCCTAATCTTACACTTGGTATTTAGAGACAGAACTCAACTATACCACACACGGTTAAAATACAGTAACACTACTAAGGTGTACCAAAGATATGAAGGGAAAAAACAGTGAAGGGCATAGACAGTGAAATTCCACTGCACTCTCAAATGCTGGCATTGTAGTCTGACACAATTAGCAAAACCAGAATAATATCCACAGGCCTTTGACAACACTTGCATAAGCAACATCCTATTCCTGCAGCACACACTTAGGAATATTGCCACAGGGCCAGTAACTTGCTAGGAGGGTTCAAAAGCCGGAATGTCCATAAAATATGTATTAGCCATTGAAACAAAGCCTGACGACATACCAAGCATTTTATTCAAATCACATTATATTTAATAACAGCACCTTGGAAACCAGCATTCTTTGCACAAGCTATTGTTTCTTCACTTCCATTACAAATAACTCCATTCCTCCCACACTCCTCAGCTAAGGACGGAACAAGCAGCCAGATCTCACAGATGAGTAAACTAAATCCCGAGGCTGACAAGTCTGACTGGGTTTTCACTAGCACAGAAGTAGGGTAACTGAGGAAAGGATTGCTCTCTTGCTCAGCATGGCAGTGGCAGGCTCACTTGCAGAATGAGGTTTTCAGTTCGTTCTGTCTCAAAAAGGGATTCTTTCTAGAGAACTCAACATCAGACAGATAAATGAGAAGCATAGCCCTTTCCTGCATGAGGCTAAGCATCAAAACTACAGGTCTCAAGATACTTGTTCAATTCCCAGGCTCTCACAACTCAAATATTCTGACATCTGAATTCGTACAACTCCTCTGAGCATGCTTAAGCAAAAAGCTGTCATTCTTGTGAGCAGCCACATGGAGAACCTGAAGTGAAGAAAGCTTAAAACCCCACAGAGCTATGAAAGGCAGAACAAAGACTGTACTGCACTGTAGCAACACTATTATTTGTCAGCCTTAAGCAATAAGGTATCATGAGCACAAACATGCCATGGAAAAGTCTCAAGGAAACCAGTCTGGTTTCTTAATGATAGGACAAAGTATCAGGGAGGAGAACCAAGACCTCAATAATTAAAGCTGAGCATGGACTTTTGTTTAAGAAAGCAACTTCAAAGCTAGACCTACATGGTGCTTCATGTACCTCCAAGCTTAGTCACATTGTAAAAACACCTCTGCCAGTGTATCCCTGCCTTGCCCAAGTACTAGTGCAGCCCTACCAGCACAAAGCTCAACACAGACTTACTGACCCTCAAACACAAGCCCAGCCTCAAGCTTTAGTTAAAAACTAGGCATGCAATGAAAGAAAAGTGCTATGTATGTGAGGCCATTAGGTCAAAGTATTCTTGATATTGGCACAAGCAGAACAAAACCCTCAACCTGACAGTACGTGAATTTTACTGGTGACAAACCCCACTATTCCTGGTTTTCCTCCTCTTCAAGTAAGGCTGTTTACTACAGAGCTGGAAATGCCACAGAAGAAACGCAACTTCAGAACTTCATGGGTTTGAGAATTTTAAACTCCAGCCCAGGAATCAAACTGAACTTTTGCACAAAGCAATAAAACTTAGCTCTAATTTCAGTGGAACTACAACTGCTTACATTTAGAACTGAAAATCATCCACTGCAGTCTCTGCCCTTGGAAAACACTGTCCTATGGTTGCTTAAGAGGAGCTGCATGGTTTAAGCAGGCACTTCAGATTTGTTTTCAGTCATATTGGTGGAAAATAACCACATTCATTTAGGTAGCGATTAGTTCTGTTGCTAAAATTGACAGAAATACTATTCTCTTTTTGCTAAGCCCCTTCTCTTTTAGAGAAAGCTGAGGATGTTATAGCTGGGCAAGTCTGCAGTTACATGAATGCCACTGGTTGTTTTGGATCCTGGGAATACAGCAATGGTCATTTCAGAACAGTTATTCATTCAGAGAACTTCTAAGCTTCATATGGCAGAAGGCAATATTTGAAGGCTCGGTGGATGATCATAAATCTTCATAATACAAATAAATAACCTAATACTACTATGCTGCATATGACAGATAGGTATATTTCCTCCTACAGTTTGGTTAGCTTTACTGCTAGCGTAAGCATAAAGATGGGGTAAATCCATTCCTTCTCTTTTGACAGAAAAGCAGAATAAACAGTACATTCTATGAAGGCAAACTAACTCTTTTTTTATCCATGACAGCTTAAAAGAATCCCTATACTTAATCAAATGGGGAGGGGGGTTAACTTTAAAAAACTGCTTTGATAAGAACACTCCCTTTGTTATCAAAAGCACTGCTTACTGTGATACTGTTTCCTGCATGGAGACATGAAAGTGCAATTCAAAATCTGGTTGTTTTCTCCTCAGTGGCCTTTTTGCATTCTATGAGACAGATGCAAATTTCATCTGCTTACAGTAAGCTCAGTGTACAGGTAAGTGTAAAGACTGGAGTTCCAAAAGCATGTAAGGAAACAATGCTAATTAGAAAAAGGATTAAAATATGACATAAGATGTTAGTTACTCTCATGGCTGTTGCATAATTCCGTATGGCTTGGAAACATCATTAACAAAGGAATTGTGCCTAAGGGAGCAGTCTACGTCTGCAAATAAAACCAGCTGCCAATACTGGCTGTCACACCTACTCTGGGAATTGAATATCCAATGGGGAACACCAAAGAAACCTCTAGTGAATGTTGGGCAGTGTATCTGGAGGGGGGAAGAAATGATTCTGGCACTAGGTGAGGATAAAAACAGGCCTAGCGAACCCTCAGATACCGAGCCACACTGCGCATATGCTCCAGCCAACACATGTGGCTGTGGAGCTGCATCTCCAGCGTACCAAGTTGCTCAGCTGTCAAGAGAGAAGGTAAAGAAACACAGGGTGAAAAAAATCTACAGAGCTGAAGGCAAGCAGCTGCAATTCCACCTGCCTATGAACTGAACGCAAATGTCATCTCTGGATATTGGGATGCTCAGCACGGCAACAGAAATTGGAGGCTGAAACCTTTAAATGAATAAAATGCATTTGCAACAAATTCATGCTGCAGTATTCCTCCCAAGGCATCTGGCAGGCTGAATTAAACATAGATTAAGTCTGAGGTGAAATGCCCCTTGTGCAAGCCAAAAACTACTAGTGTTTTTGTTTGAGTTTTTGGGGTTTTCTCTCCCAGATTAGCTTCTGAGTCATAACAGAACACTACATTTGACAGTCTGTAACTTCAGAAACTAAATTTACAGCCGCTGAAAGCATGTGTAACAAGCAGAAGGAATAGGTCATATGCTCCCAATTGAGTACAGGCAGCACCAAAGCTTTTAATGAGATTAGTTCCAAACTTAAGTATAATCAAGACAGAGATTTTGTTCTCACAAATGCTGGCATGGTGCCTTTTAAGATAAGGCATGTAAGTGGCAAGGCCTTTTTATGCTTATCTGCAAGATGTACTTACTGCAGTTAGTAATTACGATGTCTAACATAAGAAACGCGATGTGAAGACCACAGACCACTGTAAATAGCAAACACCCATCAAGCACATCCCAAATTTCATGATCAAACTGCTGCAATGCCAGAGACAAATGCCCAGTACTGAACTGTTACTGACAGAAACTTTGCTTTTCACCAAATTTGTATCAGACTGATGATTCTAAATGACAAGAGCAAAGGTTCTCATCTCTGAAAGCAGAACTCAGCTCTCTTCCTGAAAGGTTAAAACATTTGGGTGGGTGAGTGGTAAAACAAAGAAAATTTCCATTTGATCAAATTTGATATTCTTTGTAGAAACACAGGATTTGATTCAGGGAAAGAGAAAGGCATCCAAGCCTCCATGATCCCATGCTTTCCCTTGAAGAAAATACATGAATAAAAATACACAACAAAACCCATTGCAAACATAATCTGGATTTTATGTAATTTCATGTTTTGGGTAAATCAGTCCTTCCCTGCCCTATTTTTCCAGCATTAAAATCCAGAATGTAGAATATGGGAGTAAAATACCTGTGTAGTGTCACTGCAGTGTTCAAGGCCAGACTGGATGAAGCTTTGGGTGCCATGGTTTAGTGTGAGGTGTCCCTGCTTATGGCAGGGGGGTTGGAACTGGATGATCTTAAGGTTCTTTCCAACCCGAACTATTCTATGATTCTATGATTCTAACTCAACCTGTGCTTTCAGGCTGAACCCAAGCCAATTTAGAGCTGTTACTGTTGGGCTGCCGAGCCTGGAGAAAATGCCAACAAACACCACCATTTCCAACTTGCTAGAGGTAAAATGCTCAACTTCTCTACCTTGGCTTTGTCACTTATCTAGAACCAGCAAGGCTGAGGATGAACCAATTTCTTTCTATATAAAGACACTTCACCCAGAGGCCCTTCCCCTGCTTTTGGAAAGACCACATGCTGGCGTCAGACCAGAGCCACGAACAACCTCTATGCATTTCAGTAATTATCCTGAGGCAATAAAACAATTTCTGTGCTTTGTAGATAGAAGATGAAGTGACAACAGTATGCCAAGCTTTGTTCCTGCTGTGCTTGAGGTAGAAACCTCTGTCAGATAGCACAGCTCTGCCACCATATGTGCTTATATTTACTACTGACCAACAGGAGGACATGAGCAGTAAAAACAAACCCACAGCTTACTCATGTGTATGTAATAGCAAGAGCAGGAGAGATGTGGAGAGCCCACAAAAACCACGATCAAAGGTGGAGTGTTAATTGAAGAAGGAAAAAGTTCATCATCTCCTTTCCCATCCCAAGCTGCATGAGTCCCACTTGAAAATTACATCCATCCTGCAGGCTTCTCCCCTATGGTAATAGGTGTATAATTGTCAATCAACCAGGCTTTGAAATCTTGGGGTTTTGACAAAGGGCTCTGGTTTTCCACACTGTGTGTGCAAGTATGCACAATAAGAACCAGACCCATCTTGGGTGGTATGGAGACAGTAAGCTCATCAGGCACAGTGTACTCTACCATATGAGACACTGTTTTATTTGATGCCAAAGAGGAAAAGGGGGTGGGAGGAAGGAGGAGATGTAGTGCGTTTTCTCCCTCCTCTCTCTGCCCAGGCACGATCCATTTCTGTAAACTCAAAGTGGAGCCTGTTTCCACCCAAAGGGCACTCCTGCAGCTCTTAGACATATGTTCTATGTCTCAACAAAACATCATCAGAAGCAACTTACATCAAATGCAACAGCCTGTTCTCCTGGAATAGCTATTAGGAACATTATTGAAGGGGTTAAAAGTGATTGGTAGGGATCTTTTGATGCTCTACAGAACACATCTAAAAAAAGAAATCTATAAAAATATGCACAAACCCTCTATTATGAAGTTATGTTCATAGTGCAGAACTAAATCACCAGAGCTAAAAAGCAGTGATCAATTTTCTTCTGCGCATACTTTGACTGTAACAGGTTTTACAACTGTTTGACCAACATCAAATTCAACAACACATCATTAATAGGATTTTTGTTCAGTTTCTACTCAGATGTTTTTCCTGTTTCAAATCTCTCCTTATAAATCTCAAATCAGATTTTATACAAGTGGATTTATCAACATTTAAAAGAAAATATGAACATAGCTGATGCTCAAACTGATACACCATAAAAGTGCACCAGGATCTGTATTTACCACTAGCAGGATGTGAGTTAATGCATCCTAGCCCTACGCTACAGTTATTGCCAGGTAAGACCAGCGCCATCATTCCTAGCAACTTCTTCAAAGGGAGAAAGAAATCAGAGAAGCAGGAAAGAGAAAATGTGAATAGAAAATACCTATCTATTAGACAAAAGGTTTCAGCCTAAGAAGGCTGCAAACAAGGAAGAAAGTTCTCATTTTTGCTGTGCTCCCACCAGAAACCAGGGTGGCAATGGTTTACTCTTCAGTTCTGCAACCACAGTATTACCTTCTTGCAGAGAAAAAGAAGTCAGGAGGTGGCTGAAAAGGAAACCTGAAAAGGACCTTGTAGTGAACTGGCCAAGCAGAGGTATCATAAACACAAAGAGGACAACCATGACTCTGCATGCTGCTACCCGACCCCTAGGAAAATGGCAGCCAGGAGAAACATCTCATCAGAAAGATGAATGAGCTCAGGACCAAGACCCGACTTTCTGAAACCTCTCAAGCTGACGTATCCCTCAGCAGGGAATACAGGCAGCCCAGCACCATGCAGAGATGATGGATGGATCCTGTCCCTATACGGAGACTGCGAGAGAATCAGCGGGGAAGACATGGAATTAAGGAATATCAATAGGCACTATATGTTGTACCTGCAGGTGATTGGTAGAGGGCCAACACACATTGGAAACAACTTTTTCTTACTATTCAACAGGGATCTAAGCACATATTAATGAGTGCCTGACCCTGAGCCCACTGCCAGGGAGGAACTGTAAATCAGTACAACCAACTCCCCAGGAGTAGGAGAGCCATAGGAAACCCCAGACACTGGGGAAAAGCCAGTTTATCATTGCAGAGAAAAACTGAGGAAAAAAAAAAGAACTTCCCTACGACGAGCATCCTGAAAGATGCAATTTGGTCATAGACTCATAGAGCCAGCTTGGTTGGAAAAGACTTTTAAGGTCAAGTCAAATGATGAGACAAAGGAATCCCAGCTAATGAAGTAGTATCAGAAATACCCACCAAAACACACCAGATGAGGAAGGCAATAGGGAATAACACCTGGAATACATCTGACCTGTGCTTTTTCACTTAGAGCCTGCACCACCAGTTAACTCCAGGATAAAGCAATGATGGGGCAGCAGGAGCCCTAGAAGATCAGCCACCCCAGCACTGAGGAGCAAGGTTCTTGTGAGTGCTGATGAGGGTGGCTTGGCCATAACTTGTCTCCACCACATAAATGCCACAAAGAAGAGCAGGGGGAGGAAAACCCTAATAAAATATCAAGACCTTGGTGTTAAATTAGCATAGGTGTAATTGCAAAAGGACTGTATGAGCATTGAGGTAGGAGACAGCAACGCCCCAGCCCAACTCCTCTTTGTGGTCCGCTCCCCTCACAAACCTCTCCCAACACAAACCCATCCTAGCAGCAAACAGATGAAAAACAAACTTGACTCTCAAATGCCAAATTTTAGTTTTGGATTTGTTCCTCTTTTTATTCCCCCCCCTAAAAAAAAAAAAAAAAAAAAAGGCAAAACTAGAGGAATAAGGCTGTAAGGTTAATGAAAGCAGCATGTGGATGCAATAAACCAACTGCAGAGCAACCTAAACACCCATGTGTAGCTGATCTGAATTATGTAAGGTTGGGGGTGATTCACAGCATGGCTCAACTCTGGCTTTGCCACGCAGCTGCAACCACAGCCTACATGAGAAAGGGGCACATAGCTGCACCCACAAAACCTTAGATTGCCATGTAGTAATGAAGAGTGAAATACACCAATGCTGGAGTTTTTTTTCCCCTTGTTACTACTTACTCCCTTTCTGGACACTGCTTTTGGGATGTGCTTCCCATCCCTGATGACACCCCTTTGGGGTGAGCCAAGAGCCCCAGGTCCAGCTGAGGAGCAGATATGCAGCTTTCCTTGGCAAAGCTCCTTTTCCCCTGCAAGACATGACAGAGACCAGACACCCCACTTGCCGTGTCACGCTAAAGCAAAGGTATTTGCATGTCTTGGGTCTCTGGATCATTTTCCAGAGCCACAACAAGAAAGCTGGCAGCATGGTGGCACAGCCTCCTGCTCCATGAGTTGGAGAGGCTCAACAAGATGGCAGCACATCTGTGCTTCCAGGCAATGTGGGAGTATTTCCAATAGGAAAACCACAAAAAGAGTGCCTCTTACCACAGAATACCCCAGTGCTAACAGTAATCTTTTACCAATTAAAAGCAAGCAGCTCCCAAATCGCCCCATACATGAGCCAGCTCTGCACTGGGCTGATGTTTCTTAGATAAACTTGCTGTAGGTACAGCAGGTAAAGAACAGTTCATCCCTTGGCGCTTCAGGTTTCGCAGTCCAGGCAGTGTTTCATATCCCACATGAAACACAAACACATTGTGCTTTAAGGAGATCAAATTTAGTAATTATAAACACAGTATTCCAGCAACATTGAGATTCAGCTGGATTCATCTCTCTGCATTTCTAAGCAATATGGGGATTATTGGCTTATTAATGCAACGGACATCTGCGTATTTTAACAAAGTTAATACAGCTCCAGCAATGACGACCATGACCACATCCCAGAAGGACTTGTGATCATTTCATAACTAAAATAAGCCATTGAGTCACCACATGGCCCAGGGCAGATTGCTGTGGGCTTCCCTGGGCCTTTATTAACCCAGACGAAAATCTAGATAAAAGCAAGTTGAAAAACAGATGCTACTTCTCAGCTGGGTAAATCAAATATGAGAACCTCAGTCACATCAGCACAGCTGAACACTTACGTCCATAAATAGGACTGGACAGAATCCACCTCCACAAGCCCTCTTTCACCTATGGCTCCCTACCTCTCAAATGTATTCCGCTTTCCCTTTTTCTTCACAGCAGCAGGTTTGACATTTTCAGATGGTTTTTGTTTAGCATACAGGCAGCTGGTTGCATACAGCCATGGTTATTCCATGCAGCAACCAAACTGAGCTAGCAACAGGAGAAGCATTTTCTTGGGTGGCAGTGCTGATGGTGCCAGATCAGGACCTGGACCAGACTAAGAGCACCCATTTCCACATTATCTCTGATAACCAAATCAGTTCCCAGCCCATTTCACCATAAGTAGACACTACTTATGCTGGCATTGCTGCTGCAAGAAGCACTGGTTGGATGACAGCCTGAAATAACTCCCTACTTCAGTAGGGTAACTAAGAGCAGACAGACCTTGGCTCCTGCTTCTTCCAGCTCCTTTGTAGCACTGGATCCTAAAATGGAGCTAGGGGTATGTTTCGAAGTTCTGAGGTTTTCATTGTTGTTGTCTTTTAAGCTCCAGTCTTGGAATCTATTTGCAAAACCACAGACCAAACACAAGCCATTCCGCAGTCATGATACTCTGTGGCAAGATTAAAAAGTTTGGAAGGGCCTCTTGGTAAACTACGCACATAACATTTCAAAGCCACGTATAACTTCATTATGTAGTAAATCAAAATGACTTCAGCATTTAAGCAGCACAATATTCCGTGGAAGAGCAGTGATTTTTTTCTGAACATTTGTCATATTACAGGATTTACAGTCATCCCAAACATGAAACACAGGCTGTAAGCACGCAAGTGGATCTGCAGCCCCAGTATGTGCACAGAGCATCACCAGATGCAGAGATGTTCATGAGGACAGTTGGGTTTCTTCTCATGATGGATCATGCAGGGCTGGGGCCACAGCCAGCACTCCCCTACATATACCTGTGCTGCAACCTCTCAAATGTTTTGCACTAAACTAAAATGTTTTGCCGCTAGATAAGGCAGGAAATTCATGGGTTTAGTTTCTGGAAAGAGGGTCATTGCAACATCCATGTATTTTAAAAAAGATACATTATATATATGGAAGCAAGTCATTTGCACACACATACACAAATAAACTGCATCCATTTTGAATACATATATACACATGCACACACACACACACATATATATAAAGTCACATATGTGTACCCAAGAGAGGCACTGCAGCGATATCCCATCAACTTTGCAATATACTGTATAGTGCAGATCTACTCAGGATGGAGGGTGGTGGTGAATTAAAAGCCTTCCCCATTGACTTCTGGCTAACAAAGATGGTGATACAACTCTTTTCCCATTAATTTCAAGTTCTTCCCTTTGAGGGTACTGAGGCGCTGACACAGGGTGCCCAGAGAAGCTGTGGCTGCCCCATCCCTGACAGCCTTCAAGGCCAGGCTGGATAGGGCTTGGAGCAAGCTGCTCTAGTGGAAGGTGTCCCTGCCCATGCCAGGGGTTGGAACTGGGTAAGCTTTAAGGTCCATTTCAACCCAAGTCATTCACATGCAGTATCAGTTTCTTCTTTAATGGTAGTTGTGTCAAGGACTTCTGCTGTGTCCTTTTCCAGCAGCCCACACAAGCACTATCTTGCTCATGCAGGTGCCTGGGCACTGTTAACAGAGCTCAACACACAGAGGGAGATTAGCATGCTAAAACAGGCATGGTTTAAGATATGAAATGGCCTTTGTATCCTGCCTTACTGGGTCATTTCAACCCTGACCTTGGTCTGCTAGGACTTAGAAACAGGACCTTCAAAACTAACTCAGAATAATTCCCTGGCTGGCAGCCAGTGACAACACCATCAAGGTACCTTTATTGGCACAGCTTCTAGCAAGACCCTTGTAATTGGCCATATTGTAAATTCCCTATGGATGAAAAGGAAAACAAGTAGTAAACACATGCTTTATTCCTGAAAATGTCCTCCTTGGACAACTATTGTGCTTGGAGCTACGCCACTCAAAGTCATTGCAGAGGAGAATCTGTTTATTTGCACATCAAGTAAGTCTTATTGTTTCTGGATGTCAGTATGTAAATTGTCAAGTACAAATTTATTTTTCCACTAGCTGAAGTTTTTCTCTGCTCTATAATTACCATAATCCAAGAAACAGCATGTGTTTCAAAGAGCTCCATTTTAGCATGCTACATTCACATCTGATCAACAAATCTGATTAGAAGCGTCTCCTACTGGTATTTAGGATCTTTACAGTTGCCTCACAAACTTTTCCTTGGCTCCAAAAGGCATCTGACATCTCTTAAAATGAGCTCTTTATTGGAAGAGAACAGCAATTAATGACTACTAGTCTTTCTATACTGATCAAACCACAGAAATATGTGCACATTTTGTCAATGGCACCGCCCCAGTGCTCAGATTAATCAGTTCCTGTACAGTTTAAAAATGTCTCAGCAGGGCACAGTTATCAGCTTAAAACAACTTACATCAAGCCAGTAAAATCAGAACTCCAAAGAGAAGGAAGGAAAGAAAGCTACCAAGAAGTGTCCAAATCAAAGAGCAATCACTCAGCTCCTTCAGGCAAGAAACAGCCCTGGCTGTTCAAAGCATGGCTGCAATGCAGGGCATCCACAGGAGGGAGGTGGGCAGCAATCATAGAGGCAGAGATGAGACCACAGTAGCAATATATACCAAGAAGCCATCAGAAAAGGGCAGTAGCTGGAAAACCTCTACAGTGATTTCCAGCAGGAGTGCCAAGGTGACTTGGATAAAGAATAAAGTTCAGAACAGCCTGATTCCACGAGGCATAAGACCTGGGTTTACCCACTGCTGCCTTTCAGTAGCAATTTACTCACAGTTACGATGCTGTAGCCTTCAGTAAGACATTTCTTTTTATGCCTGTGCCTCTCAGAAGTGGTTTTGATTAGTTTAAATACTCATTTGTTCGGGACAAGGCGTACCTTCCTACAGTTTGGGTTAGTATTTCAGGCTTTGTGGCTCTTAATGAAATGCTGCTGCTAATAATGAAAGGGTACTGGCATAAGGGATGGAGTTAATTTACTCCTCAGATGTCCTATTAGCTGCTTTCAGTAATCAAATAAAAGCTTGAGGCTGTACATGTAACTGAGGAAGACCCAGTTATCCCCAGACAGGGCACAAGTTTCTTTCAAGCTGTCATGTTTTACTATAAAAACAGTAAATAATTAATTTTGAAAATAATCACAACAAATGACTCCATGCCCTTCTAATACTCCAAAGATGTGGGTCTTAAATTCTCACAGAAAGAAAATCAAAGAACTCAAATGTGATACCAGGTTTCAACACCAAAAATAGATAAAAAGAGTAAAAGCACACAGCCTGGATTGACAGCTGTTTGTCATTTAAAGCCCACATGATAGTCTGCTTTCCTGCCCATGAAACTAGACACTACAGCTGAACTCAGCACTGGGAAGAGCCAAGAAGTCTTAGATGCAATTTAGCTTGGGTCTGATGGGATTTCTACTGGCCTACATGGGACTGCATAGTAGGGTCTCTATTTCAAAATCAAAACCTGCTTATCAACAACAAAACCTCCACACTAATAGCAGCTAATAAGACCCCCTACAATGTTAAATTTGGTGGGCAATCTGCTGTGGCATTTCATTTCAGGCTTTGGCTGTATCTGCAGCAGTGATCCAGCAGATTTTTCATGACCTCCAGCTCCACAACCATAATGCTTTGTGAAAGATTGTCCCAACACTTGCATTCAAAAAATCAAGTACGAAATACATCTGCATACAAAAATACTTACAAAGAATCCCTTTTGGTAACAAGAAGCAGAACTCTCATTTCACAGAACAGACTCTGATACATTTAGGAAAGGTTTCCTTTTTGTTTTCAAGTTTAAAACTAATTGACAGAAATCATTGCATGCTTTGGAATAACTAACATCCCCGAGTCTCAGCACTTGCAGGCTGAAGTATTCCTTCTGTAAGTACTTATACCATAACAACTTTATAATATACAAAATTGACTTGAAGTGTAACTACTACGCAATATAAGCAAGACCTGAAGCTATAACAAAAGAAATCAGGGCAAAGTTTTGCAATCAAAACCAAGGAGCAAATTACCAAGGAACAAATAATTTACTTTCCAGAGTTTCTCCTATATAGTCCCTGTGACCGGAGGCAAGGCTGAATAAGCTGAATGCATGCATTAAAGGTAACTAGACCCAACTTCAGATCCAAGTTTAACAAGTCCTCAATTTAAGAGTAAGTTTGTCACCATCTGAAGCAAACTGAGGACAATTTCTTGAGTATTTCAGACTGCTGCCTGACATAATTTGTTAAGAATGCTGTTGCAGAGGTAGAATTTCCCATAAAACCCTAAGCCCAAGTGCTACAACTCAGACTGCATATATGGGTTTGTTTGCAACTTATGTCATACATTAGGGTTTGGCAGTAGCGTTACTTCCTTCTCATTTTCTGTTGTTCATTAAAACATGTTGGGAACAGGCTTTAGGTTGTTCATGTCCCTGTGGCATAATTCTTTGCTTTAAATGCTTATCAGAAGGTGGGAAGTCAAGGGAATTAAAGTAAAGCAAAGCTCTGGTGATGAGAACAATATTGTGTTTGGGGATAACCATCCGTAAAGATATAAGCCAGCAGATGTGTCAGGTGTGCTAGAGACAGAAGGCCAGACTGCTCCTCTCAGCACCCAAGCATGTTTGTTCCTTAGGGGAATAAAACTGCAATAAAGAGAGGCAAAGCAGCAGATCTGGTGCCAATTCTTTGGGAGTTTCTGTTGACAACATCTGTGCTCATGTCAAGTGCTCAGATGATATCAAGAGAAACTGGGCTCTCCCACAAACAGCAGTCTGTAAAATCTAGAAAGAAAACCCTTCTAGATTTTCTAAGCTTTTCTCAGCCCATTTCAAGGCTGAGAATTAGCATTTTTATTTTTAATGTTTAATCATCTCAGCTACTGTGCTGTGTTTGCCCATTCCTCTGATGCCATGGTACAAAAAGCAGCTCATCACTGCACCCTGGGCTTCCAGCACCAGCACCTAGATGGAGCTGCATTGTATTTCTGTCTTTAGCTACCCATTGATGGTACCTCAGGATCATGTGCTATACCTTCCAAACCTCTTCCTTGAAGTTCAAAGTCATCACACCATGGTTACTGCATGGAGACCACACAGCAGCCTTCAAAGTATCTGAAGGGGGCTTACAAGGGTGCTGGAGAGGGTCCCTTCATTAGGGATTATAGCAACAGGACAAGAGGTGATGGGTTTAAACTTCAACAGAGGAAGTTCAGGTTAGATATAAGGAAGAAGTTATTTACTGAGAGAGTGGTGAGGTACTGGAATGGGTTACTCAAGGATGTTGTGAATGCTTCATCCCTGGCAGTGTTCAAGGCCAGGTTGGATGAAACCTTGGGTGGCATGGTTTA
>JBAFWW010007906.1:0-10307 GCA_036873685.1 Agapornis canus
CTGTGCAGCGGGGAGCACACGGGCCCGGCCGGGGATGCTGAGGGTCCGGCGGGGCGGCCCCGCCTGCCCACAACTCCCCTTTGTTGTGATCGAGGGCTGTGGGGGACCCCCGGGAGCGCAGGGCGGCGACAGCCGGGCTCTATGTAGGCCAGGACATGAAATATTCATCGCCCCCCTGCTTTGATGTCTCCTGATCTTCCCTTGTCGCGTTTGCTCACCGGTGATTCTGGGGCTCGTGTCCAGCCCCCGTGGGCCGGGAGAGCTGCGTGCGGCCGGGCTCCTCGCTGGAACCGGGGGGTTGCAGAGCTCTGCTTTGCTTGATTAAAGGCTTTATCCAGCTGGGAAGTTCCCGCATAACAGCCTGGGCACTCCAGGAATCCCCATGTGTGGCTGTGAGTGGTGGCACTGGCACACTCCCCCCTGTCCCTGGCACAGTCCCTGGTACCAGAGAAGAGCATCGTGCGGCCGAGGTGGGCTTTCATCCTGTCTCACTTCCCCAGCCCTCCCTCACCCCGTCCGTGGCTGCTGTGTGTGACAGGGCTCAGTCCCCTGGAGGACTCGGAGCTGGGAGGTCCCAGTCCCCATCCTGGTCCCAGTGCCGTGGAGCAGCAGTAAAGGTTGTACCTGGCAAGGACTGGGTTGTGCTGCCCTGTGGCTCCTTCAGCCTCCTGGCTCCCCAGGAGCCATGTGAAGGAAGGGACATGAAGTGGCTGCTCAGTGCAGCCGGTGTGTCCCTTGCTACAGGACCCACTGCCCCATGGCACTAGGAGCTGGGAGCAGTGATAAGGATGCAGAGCCCAGAGGGTTCCTGGGGCAAGCAGTGCTCCAGGACAGGACAGGACAGTGCATACCCAGCAGTGCTGTGTGTGACCTGAGCTGCGGGAAGGTGGCAATGAACACTTGGGTTTTCCTCCTCCCACCCGGCTGGCGCTGCCCAGAGGAGGAGGGAGCTGCAGAGCTTTGTCACTCTGCTCTCAGCCGAGGAGGTACCCACTGCCCGCAGTGACCAGCGTGCTGTGGGAGAACCGAGTCATGCAAACCCTGCCAAGGTCCAGCCATTAACAGTGGTCATCCCTGCCCTAAGAGACCCCCTCAGCACCTCAAACACACCCAGACACCCCTGTGCTGGTCGGACAAGGGAGGCATTGGCAGGGCTCTCCAGGGAGGTGTGACGATGGGGACATGCAGGGGCACATCCGCAGTGTTGTGCTTCAGGCAATATCCTGTGTCTGTTCTTTCCACTGTGGGGCTCCTGGGCTGGCCTGTGCTAAGCCAACTGTTCTGCACCACTTCGTGCTGGCTCAGGATCTGGCCCATAGCAGAACCTTGGTGCCTCTGAGAGGAGCCTCCTGTGTGGCCCCGCAGGGAGCCGTGTCTCTGTAATCATTAGCCAGTTAGTGCTGGTTTGTCAGAGAAGGGCACTTTGCTTGAGGGATCGAGGGTCGGTTTCTGGTTCCACGCTTTGACCTGGGAGCAGCAGGGCAGAGAATCCTCCAAACGCCTCCCCTCGGGGGCTCAGCCAAAGCACAGCCCTGTGTTTGCAGGTGTTTATATGGGAGATGGGTTATTTACAAGCTGGCACAGCAGCGGCTAAGGGAGGTCCAATGCTCCCTGTCTCGATCGTTAGTGGCCTTGCAGTGCTCCCTGTGTTGACAGAGATGCCCTAGCGATGGCTCTGCCCATTTAATGACTGTGCCAGAGTGATGGAAAATCATGGAGGTACCACGGGAGGCAGAAAGGACCATGCCTGGGGGACCAAACAAAGAGAAGAGCTGTGGTGTGTGGTGACCGACCTGTGTGAAGGCTCTGCTGCAGAGGCAAGAGGCTGCTTTGCTGCTTCAGTGGTGTGGAGGGGACGTCACTGGTCCAGAGAGGATGGAGGCCGTTAGCACATGGGAAGCAGCATTGCAGGCTCACGGAGGTGAAAAGGGGATGGACCATGGGGCTCCTGTGCTTCCAACATCCGGCCTGCCTCTCCCTGCTGCTGGTGCCAGGATCATGCCTGGCCTTTGAAGTCACTGCAGAGCTAAAACTCTTTATAACGAGAGCTGAAGGACTTGGTCCGTAACCTCTCATTTTAACAGTCAGCAACATCTTAAAAGAGAGAAGGTAGGAGTGAGCCAACAGTCTGAGCTTCCTGACAGTGCCTCTAACAGGGGGAACCCCTGAGCATCACTGGACAAAGCACCGAGCTCCTGGCATCGCTGGGGGAAACTGGGAAGCCTAATCTGAAGTGCTATTGTTTCCTGTACTGTCTATTTTGCAGCTTGGTTTCCAACTTGTTCCTTTATCTCAAGGAACAATTTCCCATCTGAGCTCACTTCCGCAGCGCTCCACATCTCGCCCTGGAGACACGTCCAGCCTCCATCTCCATAGACCAACATCCCTGTGCTGCTCCATGTGGGAGACATCCCTTTAGTGTGATGCCCAGAGAGCAGCTCGGACCCCTGCATGGAAATAACCATCCTTGCATGGAAATAACCATCCTTGCATGGAAATAACCATCCTTGCATGGCTGTTCCTGGGACAGGAGCGTGGATCCAGTCCAAATTCCTCTTTTCAGCTGCCTGTAGCTGCGGGTGGCGAGGACAAACTCCCCTGGGGAGCAAAGAAATGTGCAGTGTGTCAGGCAGGGCTCACAGAAACAGCAGTGCCTTTGGTGCTTCGTCTTTTAAATGGGCAGAAGCTGTGAGCTAGGCCAGGATAGAGCGTGCTTAGGAGGGGAATAAATAGTACCATGAATTGTCTGACCCAGGCCCCTGACTTGGCCCCGTGTTGGCACAGGCGACTCGGGCGCTGGCTGCAGCGGAGCCGGTGCTGCTCTGCACATGCCTCTGCACACACGTGCTTTGAAAATAGAGCCCTGAAACAGATTTCAGGAACAAATGTGGTTTGAACCTGGGCCAGGAACCAGGACCTGCAAATCTGCGCCTTGCACTGACTTCCCTTCGGGCTATGGATCTGGCTGTGGAGCAGGGAGGTGGGGGGGGACCCACAGTTAATGTCAGTTCAGACCTTAAAGAAATCAGCCCAGGCCCTTGGCTCCGGGGGGAGTCAGTGGAGGTGCAGCATCCGATGCGCAGCATCCATAGCCCGGTGTGTGGGATCATCCAGAGGAATTTGGGGAACAGAACTGGGCATTTAAGGCAAAAATCCACGGCATGGGGGATGCGGGAGCGAGCCGGCCCTCGCCTTGCAGCAGGGAGTGTGTCCAAGCAGATGTTGGCCCCAGTGCCGGGAGGGCACCACGGTGGCTCTGGGTCTGCAGTGGGTCAGCACCCGTGACAGGGGTCACTTGTGACTTGGGCTGGGCTGCGCTTCCTTCCCCATAGTGCAAGTGTTGGAGGCTGGCTCCGGGTTTCCTGCTCCCTTCCCATGGTTGACCTGCTGTGGTCTCACTCCTGGGACCGTGAGGTTTCGGCTGGCCCTGAGCCCTCTGGGTTAGGGCTGGATGGAGGAAAACCAGACTGTGTGCTGCAAGACAGCTTCCCCCCAGCGTGGCTGCTCCCGGCCTTCCCAATGCTGTTTGGGGATCTCAGCCACTGAAAGCCTGGGCAGTGATGGTGAAAGCTCGCTGCTGCGTTGCTCTTTCCACTATGGGTGAGGCTGACAAGTCCAGGCTCTCCTGAGCCATGTGCCCCCTTTCCCCTGCTGTGCCCCAGTCTGGGGGCACTGTGATGGTGCTAAATCAATCCTAAAGATGTTCCACCTTGGGACATCCTTTAGCAGGATGCTGGGGTTGGAGGTGCAGCACCAGCTCTGGGTTTCCCTTGCTTCCCTACCCTGTAAGGAGCATTGCGTGCCCCAGTTTCCCCAGGGAACCCCTGGGAAGCTGGTGTCCCTGAAGCTCTACACCGAGGCTTCCCCTTCTCCCACCAGCCCCAACTGCACTGCCCTACATTGCGCACGCACCATGGGCAGAGCTCTTTAGGCAGGGCAAATCCGATCTGACCTCCATGAAGTGCCGCTGCCTTCTCGCCTGCTTGGCTGTAGCCTCGTGGATGGTGTTTTCAAGGGCTTCCTCCTCAGAGGAGCAATGACTTCTCCAGCCAAAGCCAGCCCTTGCAGCTCGGTGGTGCTGCCAGGTGGCAGCCGGTGGCATTGGGGTCAGGCAGTGCCGTGCACTCTGGATGCTCCTGGGGAGGAAGCAGGAGCTTGGTGACTTCTGCAAACTAAACCACCCTGAAACGGCTGTCGGGATTGTTCCCTGCTCAGCTGGGCCCTTTCCTTCCCCTGCCCATCAGGGGAGCGTTGCAGGGAAGGGGTTGGGAAGGCTTCCATGGGGTTGAGGGGAAGCTGCCAATGAGCACTCTGCTGCGCTGGGCAGGGAGGGTGTCATGGGACAGGGATGGGTACATGTGCAGCTGCCAGCAGGGTGAGTGTCAGGCTCCAATGTCATCGACAGTTGAGTCTGGAAGTGTGTGGGGTGGAAAGAGTGCAGGGCTGGGCAGGGAGCTGCCAGGAGCTGCCTGCTGACCCCTCCTGCTTGCACAGCCAGGTGTGGATGTGCACATCTGTTTGTCTACATGCACTGATCTGAGCCTTTCTTAGTGCTTGGGGATGGGGATAGCTCTGGTGCTGTGGTCTGGGTGGGCTTTGCTGAAGCAGCCTGAGCCACAAGTGGTGGAAAGCAGCAGAGATGGCCTGCATCCCTTTGTTCTTGCATCCCTTCATCCCTTTGTCCCTTCATCCCATCCCTGCAGGCTGTGCCCGAGGGTGGGGAGGGGGCAGCTCCAGCTCAGCATGGTTATTGCAGGTAGCAAGAGCAGCACAAGAGATGCCGTGAGAGAGTGCAAGGTCCATGTGCAGCTCATCCCATGCCACAGCCGGGTGTCTGCAGCCCAGGGCTAGTCCCATCCATCTCACCCATAGCTGGTGTCCGCTCCCCGTGGTGCAGGACCGGGAGGTGCGTGTGGAGCCGGGCTCTCCCCTCCAGGAGGGGCAGGGATAAAAGGCACCAGCTCAGCGTTTTCCTTTGTGTTTCATCTGCTCGGGCTGTTTATCACAAGCACTGTCTGGGGCTGCACCTCCCACCCGGCTCCTCTCCCGATGGAGCCGCTGAGCATCCTGCTCACCCCGGCAGTGATGGGGTGAATCCGGCACAGCTGTTTGGGTATGGGAATGCAGATCTCCTCCGTTTGCCCCCCAAGACCCCCCCTGCTCGCTTCCTCTGACGCATCCTGAGCCAGTTGCTTTGTTTTGGTGGTGCAGATGGGAGTGGCACGTGTGGGGACCAGCATCTCTTGGGGCTCTGTGGAGCCCAGGCATTCCAGGCATGCCTTAACGTGGAGTCTGATGGTGCTGGGACCAGAGCCACGGTCCTGAGCATAGCCCACTGCTGCAGGAGCTGCTCCGGGTCTCACCCTGCCTATGGAGGTGAAAGCAAGGGGCAAGCGTGCGTTGCTGGAGGCTGATCCTGATCACCCAGCCTTGACGCTGGCCCTGTAGCATGTGTGCCTTCGGGCTGGCGGCCCCACGGTTCTCTGGAGCCCTCGGCTTGTGTCAGGCAGATGCCCCAGAGTAGCCAAGGAAAACAAGCCAAGAACTGGCATAAATTTGCTGCATGGGATCCTGGCTGTTTGGCGCTGTTCAGGGATCTGCAGAGTGGGAAGTGTTGGAAACCGGCGATGGAGGATCCTTGGCCCCTGCTTGGGTTCTCCTCCAGACCCTCCTGTTGCAGTGAACCCCAGCACCTGTCCTGCTAAGTCCCTGTGGCTGCCCGGGGTTGTGTTGAAGGTGCCGACACCACCCCTGCACCGTCCCTTTTTTCCCAGCGGGTGTTTCAGTTCCCGTTCCACATCAGGAGGGTTGATGGGAGGTTCCCAGCCACGGGGCTCCAGCAGGACCCCTTGGCAGGGCCGCTGTGGCTGCAGCTCCATCCCGGGGGGTGCTCCCTCCGGGCAGCTCCTCTCCTGGCTGGACTGGCTGGGCTGGTTTCTCTGAAGGTGGAAATGTTTCAGCAGTGACGCCAGCGTGGCCACGGGAGCCTGGAACTTGCTCAGATCTGGAGCTTTTCTGCCTCCTGCCTCTTCCTTGCCCCCTTCCTTCCCCTGCCTGCGCCGCCATCCTCACCCGGGGGGTGAAATTGCTGCAGCGCCGTTGGGTGCTGTTGGGTGCGGTCGCACTGGTGTTTTGGCTGGATCTGAGCCTCCCATGAGTCCCATCAGCCTCCCACTGCTGCTGCTCCTTCCCCAGGAGCTGGGTGCTGCGCTGTGCCCATCCCCAGCGAGCACCTGGGGCAGGTGTCCCCTTCCAGAAAGCAGAAGCAAACTCCATTTCCTGAAGCCACTGAGGCTGCTGCAGAAATGGGAACAGAAATCCTCCTCCCTTCTTGCTCCTCCTCAGGCCAGCTCGTGTCACCGCATCCCTGTCACCTCTTTCAGCAGAGCTGGTCCCTCATCCCAGT
Organism: Agapornis canus; assembly: GCA_036873685.1. Lineage (NCBI taxonomy): Eukaryota > Metazoa > Chordata > Aves > Psittaciformes > Psittacidae > Agapornis > Agapornis canus. The sequence goes on from JBAFWW010007906.1 coordinate 6,407, forward strand.
GCTTCACCTGGAGGAGGATGGGAACAGTGTTTGTGTGATGGGGCTGTGGGAACCTGTAGGATTAGGTGGGGGGCAGTGGGAGCTCACGGTGGGGCTTGTGTTAAAAAGGCACATTTTGAGGGGTTCTCCACCCCCAGTGCTGAGCTAGGGGCTGTTCTGGGCAAGCATCACCCCATGGCTCCTGGTGCACAGGAGCTCCAGCATCTACTGCTGGCCTGGCTTGATGTTGGTGCTTCACTGCTCAGTGCTGGTGCTCCCGGCCCCGCAGGCACTCCTGCCCTTGGAAGCGTTTCCTTCTCCTGGATTTGGCAGGAGGAGAGCAGTGCCCTCCTCACCTCTCTGGGAGAAGCCAGCTTCAGGTTAACCCAGGCCAAAGGCTCTGTGTGCCTGTGGAAAGCGCTGGTTGGGCAATGCCTGGCTTTGGCTGGTGTCCTGGTGGGAATGCTGGAAGCGCAGGCTGAGTCAGGCTGGGAGGCACTTGCAGGCATCCCTGCTCTGACCCAGAGCAGCACTAGCGAGGTCAGGCAGCACCCAGCCAACTTTGAGCATCTCCTGTGGAGATCCCACCACCTCTCCTCCCGTGCTGGACCATCCTCCTGGTGAGAGAGCCTTTATCTCCCCATCGTTAATTGCCGGGATGCCCTTGCAGGGCAGAAAGGGATGGAGGATGCACGCTGGCTGGGAAGCAAGGTGCTTCCCTTTCCTCCCTGTGTGCAAACTGTAGACTCAGGCTGGGTTTGTGGGACCTGTGTGTTTGTTCTCTGCCTGTCCCAAAGCTCCTGCGTGGATAACAGGGAATAGTGGGGGCTCCAGGAGCCTTCACTTTCATTTCCTGCCTGACCTCAAACACTTTCTATCTGAACATGGGGGTCTCTTTTGGATCCAGGCTCAGGGCTGGCAGAGCTGTGGCAACCCTGATGTCTGGGACAGCTTTGTTGCTGCACAGGGGTGGAAAGGGGCGATGGGGCTGCCCACGCTCCCATGTTACAGCAGGGGCTCCCCATGCAATAAGGTAAGCCCCACAGCAGAGTTCTGTGTGCAATGCCAGGGCTGTGGGTGAGCCTTGTGGTGGCTCAGCCCCGGCTGCCTGCATCCACATGCCAGGCGGTTGCAGTTGTAGCACTGTTGGTCCCCAGGTGCTGCAACGCAGTGATGGGGATGTGACATGGCCATGGCCACCTTCCCTCCTCCCATCCTTTTGCGGAGGAAAACAGCTTTGTTTGTGTTTGGTGGTTCCCAGTTTCTTGCCCAGGTGAACATCCAGGACCTGCTTTTGTGCTTCTCAGGGCTTTGGTTTGGTCTCTTAAACTCCCTGTTTTGACATGTCTTTTCAGAGGCATTTTGCATCGCTCCTGACCGTGACTCCCCCGTGCTTAAGGGGGTGAATTTGGATGGTTGGCTTAATTATACTTTCCCCTCTCATGACCCAGTGGCCCCAGCTACTTGGGCTGTGGAGCTTTAATTAAGATGGTTTTAAGTTTAACGGGAGTTGACAGGGTCAATGGGAGGGGCTGGGGCTTACATGTGTGGGGTGTGTCATTGGGCCCCATGCAGCAGCCCTGCTGCCGTCCTCCACCAGCCATTCCTTTCCTCTGGGAGAGTTTTCCGTGAGCTGGGATGCCTTAACCGAGGTGCCTTTGACATGCAGTCGTTGGGCAAAGTGGAGGCACCTGCCTGTGGCTTTCCCGGTCCCTGAATTGAAGCCGAGAGATGAATGGAGCATCTCTGCATCTCTCCTTCTGTTTTAAGAGTCAGTGCGGGTGAGAAATGAGCGTCCCTATGGAGGAAAAGGGCTGGAGGCAGGATCCAGGCGTGCCCTTGCCGTAGCAGCCAGGCAGGGAGAGAGAGGATCTGCAGCATCAAACCCTGGTTTATGGAGCCGGGGGAGTAGCTCGCCCTTTCCCACCAGTACCTGGGACTCAGGTGGTGCAGTGGTGAGTGGTAGAGAAGTGCCTCTGTGTTTGCCTTCAAGAAAAGCCCAAGAGCATGGGACAGGAATTGCTTTTGCCATGGGGGACGCAGTGACCTGCTGTATTCGGGTGGCTGAGCCAGTGCCCCAACCGTGATGTTTGCTATGGGAAAAGGCAAAACTTCAGTAGCATCTCCTTGGATCAAGGGGGAAGCTGCTGTATGAGTGCGTCTGGGGCTGTGTCTCCTACCAAACTGTGGGGAGGGAGCAGGGGGTGATGTGAGGAGGGGGACAGGGTGGTGTTGGCTGTTCAGGTACCACCTCACTGTGGTTATGGTGGCAATCCAGCACCCCTGGCATGGTGCTGACCCCTTGCCTGGGTGCAGGGGCATCACTACCACCTTGTGCTGCCTGTGCTGGAGGACACAGGGGACAGCAAAGTGCATTTTGGCTCTTGGCTGCCTGCCTCTAACCCCACATCTCTGCTGTTAGGGGCACACCTTGGAGATGGCTTCTGTTTGTCCTGCATGGACCTGCCCTGCCTGGACACGGCTCCTGCTGGGAGGGGGTTGGTTGTGTGCACAGGGGCATGAAGCGTGTCAGAGTAGGATGGGGATTGCTGCTCTCTGCTCCTTCCCAGCGCCAGTGCCTGTGGGCTGGGTGCTGCGAGGCTGCTTTGTCTCACTGCCATCCTGCATGCTTCATTTTTCAGTCTGGTGCGAGACAGTTCATGTTATTCATCTCACTGGAGCTTTGCAAGCCTCGGCTCCTACCAGCAGCGGGTGAACACTGATGCCCGCGGCCCCTGTCCACCTCTCCCCCAGCACCCCTGCTCGGTTTCTTTGCAGCCCCAAGGACGGAGCCTGTTTTGCTGGAGCCATCTCCCTCCCCAAGGCTCCGTGTCTGGTGCTGGGCCCCAGCCTTTCCCAAGGTTCCTGCTCCTGTCTCGCAGAAGCCGCGCTGCTGTGTTGTGTCTGCTCCCAATCAGTGCCTTTTGTTAGTGTCTTTGAAAAGAAGATAAGATCGCTTCCCCCTCCGCCGCCAGCCCCGCTATCAGCCTGGCGTTACCATGGCCAGTATCCTTGAGTGATCCGATCCAGGCGCAGTGGGAAACAGCCAGAGCAGGACTTGGTGGAGAGCAGCCGGTTCCCCTCGCTGTGCCTTTGCCAGAGCATCCCTGTGGAGAGGTAGGGCAGAGGATTGAGCCTTTTCCTGCATCCCAACTTGCAGTTAACGTGGGGGGGATGGGACGTGGGTGCCAGAGGAGTGGGGATGCTGGGCAGATCAGGCGGCATTCCCGGTGCCTGGCAGGGATGCCGCTGTCTCGTGTGCGCTGGTCTGATCAGAGCTGAGTTGTGCAGCCGAGTGTGCTTCATTTTTAATTGCTTTGGAGACAGGAGGGTGGTGGTGGCCTCTCGGTGCGGCTCCCTCCTTGCTGTGGTCTCCACCCTGGGCTCAGCCCTGGCACCCTCCCCTCTGGCTGCAGCTCATCCCATGGGAATGGGGGGCCTGGAAGACTCTGGGTGCAGAAGGCAGCAGCAGAGGTGGGGATGGCAGTGCTGGCAGGCTGCTCTGCCACCTTCAGCCACTAAATACCGTGGCTGCACTTGCATCCCTCATGCTCCCATTCAGCACCAGGTACATCCGTCCGCCCTGCAGCCATACCGGGACCTGTCCCTTTCCCTTCGGAGGACCTTGCACCCACCACCCCAACATGTGGCGTATTTAGGTTTGGCTGGTGGCTTTTTTGGCCCTATTTTGTCTAAACATGGGCTCAGGAGCCCGGTGGCACAGCGTGCAGGGGTGACAGGGACACGGGCACCACGTGTGTACGCAGCACAGCCTTATTTGTATGTGCTGCAAGCCCAGAGTTGAGACTGCAGCTTCCCCCCCCCCCCCCCCCCCCCCCCCTGGCAAATTTTTTCCCCAATATTTTTTAAAGAAAAAAAAAAAAACCACACCAAATCTTTCAGGGCGGGCAATAAGCCCCCC
>JBAFWW010007908.1:9498-95270 GCA_036873685.1 Agapornis canus
ATATATATATACATATATATATATATATATATATATATATATATATATATATATATAAAAATAGCTTTATTATTCATGGTGGCATCATTCACAGGAGACCATCCTGGAAGTAGAACATCCCTCTCTGAATTTACAGGCCACATTTTTAAGCTATTTTTAGGATCTCTGAATAATACCTATGTTTACAATAACAGCAATATATGTTAAGTGTTACATGGAGTAATTAAAGATATACAAAGATAAGATGTACTTTTTAATAACAGAGAAAGTCTTATCTCTAACACCTGTTCATTTTGGTCTTACAGGTCTTGGTGTTTGTGACATACCAATTATGATCCTGATACTTTCAGATGGTCAAATTTTATCCAGGAGTTACACTACAACTAAGAAGAAGAAGAAAAAAAAAACATTCCTGTAGTGCTCCTGGGCATTTACTTCATTATATTTTGACTCTCTGGTTCATACAGTTTTTAATGCTTAAGCAAGATGTGACTCTGTTGTGCTGTTACGTAGCAGAAATCCCAGAGGCAGAAGTGCTCAAGCTGGCAGCAAATTGTGATCCTGCACTGAGGTTTTAAACCACTGTTAGACAGCAGTAACCTAGCTCAAGAAGGGGAGCACAGTGATTTTCCTGAAGGGGTACCTCACCTGACACTGTCCACACAGTCCAAATTGTTTCTCATAAATGCACAACCTCACATGGACTTAACATGGTACCTCCAAAACAGTACTTTTTTACACCACAGTGTCTTCCCTAAGCTCTAAATATCCATTACACTTTCCAGTACAAAAGTTTCTTCCTGTAATCTGAGCTCCTGAAAGAGACTCCACAGGGAAGGCCTGTTTCTTTTTATTATGTTTAAATACTGGAATTAAGTTTGAATGTCACAGTAGGTCTTACCTCCAGTCATCTTTGGTTAAATTTGTCAGGATGTTCATCTCTTCTTCTTGCATGAGTCTGTAAGCAGCACTTACATGATGATTTTCAAGAACAGAACGATCATTGTACAATATTGCAACATCTGACCTGGTGTTAAAATAAAGGCAGAATTTGCAGTAGCATCCTGATGAGAACCTTGGGGAAGGAAGGACTGTGTATTCTCTATAAAAACTGTTGAATATATGTATCAAACTATATTTATTTGTTCTTATTGTATCACATACTGATAAAGCTTCTGTTCTAAGTGCATAAAAAGTTATTATACCATTGTATGTACTGTTTGCGGGAAAGTTGTGGTTTTAAATGCACAATGTTTTATTTACATAACATTTATATAACAATGTTTCATTTATTTTTGACAAAACCAGTATCCTCTCCCTCTCAATTAAAGTCTAATCTACGATACCAAAAATACATACTGATCTTTACAAATTTTGTGTCAGTACAGATTTATCACAGTTAACTTCAAACATCATTAATTCTTGGCAAATTTGTTTCCTCAAGACCTGATCTTACTTGCTAAGCACCCTTGAGTCTCCCCTCTCTGCTACACTTATGCTCTGATAAAACTATTCATGAGCATTTCAATTTGTTCAGCTGAAGTCTGTACTAAAAGAAAGGTGTGATGATTATCAGCACAGTTAACTATGATATTAATACGGCAAATTCAACATCTTGTTCTTTTGAGCAATTGTATATCAGTGTAACCACCCACATGTATGATATGGTACCAAGGAATATAAAAAAGGAAAACAGGATTGGAACCTTTATTTAGACGGAACAAACCATAACCTACCTAAATACATTTACATCCATAATCCCATTAAAATAATGAGGAAATCTGTGATTTGCCAATCACATATGCTTATGAAGCACACTTTGATCTTCACAGCTACTTACGGCTAGTTTTAAACAGTTCTAAGATCTGCTATGACTATGTCAGCCATTTAATCAGCTTTTCTCAGGTAAAAGAAGCCTGGAATCATGGCCCTGGCATGCCACATCAGGGCCAAGTTCCACTAGAAGAATGAGCCTCATCACAGAACACATACCTGTTTGCAAGTATGCCCAAGAAAAATTCAAAGGCTAACATTCATTTTCCACTTTTGCAATACTCCAGAGCAAAATATTAATGACAAAACTAGAAAAGTAATATAAATTTGGAACTACAAAATGAAGTTTATTTTTAGCCAGACTATGCTGAGGGAGAAAAGAATTATGTCTTTATTTCAGCTGCAGATCCAAAGTTGTTCATTACTGAAGGGCACATCTCAGGGGACAAGTATGTTACAGATTTAACCCTGACCTATCAGATCGAAACTATAATGATTTCAAACACTAACTCCTTACTTTTCCATACTGCATTTGTCCATGTGAGCAGTCCCATTAACTGTATAAAGGCCAAGGAAACAACTTGTAAAATCAGGAACGACTTGGCTACTTTCTGGCTGTTTCAGTTAAGAGGCATGAAACAGTTCAGACTAATGAACAGCAAACTCCAGATACCACACTTAAGAGATCACTTCACTTACCTTGTCTGAATATGAAAATTGTTTGTGGTCCCAGTATGCTCATAATCATGGACGGCAGCTGCAAATATCATTGCTAAAATTTCCAGTTCTGTGAGCCAGTGCTGGTAAACAAAAACCAAATTCTAATCACATTTTCTATAATAGCCTAACTCAGATTAAACACTACAGTACTGGAAATGTTTTGTATCACCCCTTCAAGTAAACTTTATCCTCATCTTATTCCCGGTAACTATATATCCACAACACCTCAGTATTATACAGTGAAACACCTCCTTGTACAGTAAATTACCTTGTACTTGTTATGATATTTCTAAGACCAAATTAACATCCTTGTGGTCACTAGGAAAGCAAATATTAGCAACAAAAAATATAAGTTACTAAGATAATTGTATGGTATATTTTGTAGCTGTTTTGAGTAGCAAGCATCTAATCTACCAGCCCCTACATGCACTCACCAAATTATGGTATTTTCATCTAAAAACTTGCTATGAAGTTAAGGTTATAATTTGTCTTTTAGTCAGCAATATATATGGCTCATAATAAATTCTAGGTACAACATCAGCATTAACTATATTTTACCAGAGTACATAGCACTAAAATTAGGCATATGGAAGATTTTCCTGTTCTAAATTTTATCATAGTTTGTACTAATGCAAAAAATAGGTGTACAAGGCTAGTATACAGTTACACAGAACAAAAGGTAATAGAGGTCATGTATATAAAATAATGTAGACCCTAGAATTTCATGTACTTTTATACCTCTTGCTAACTAAGGCTCTTTTGTATTGTTCAGTTTCTAAAATAACCTCTGTTATTTTATCTTTCAAGTTCTATTTCTTGAATGATAAATCATCCTTGAAGGGAAAATTTACTCCATCTAAAAAAGGGGGCAGAAAAATCATACGATAATTAACCCCCGCAGTCATAGGACTGATTAAGTCAAATGCCAGTCAAGCACTTCCACACATATTTCAGATTTTTTTTTAGTAAAGTAAGCTTCTGTACTAAAGGATTGAAGAATGATCTCATCCTTATTCACCCATATATGCACATACATGTGTATGAATGGATATAATATGTATAAGCTGCCAGAAGTAGTAAAAGCTGCCAACAGTAGTATTTCTTTCAAAGAAGAAAGGAAACAGTCAAGATTCATAAGCAATGTGAGAATAATGAAATGGGTCATTCAGTCAATAAAAAAAGGACTGCTAAGGAACAACAAGTACTGGCTGTTGGTGAAGTATAGATTTTAAAAGGTCACAGCAGAGGAATGAGAATGTACTGTAAGCAGATCTAAAAATGGAAACCATGACCTTCATCGCATTGTGTGTCACAAGAAACCAGGCCATGACCGGTCCTTGCTTTCACAATGTTTTCAACATACCAAATAAAATAGAAACACAGAAATTATTAGTAACTAAAGCTAAACATGAACTTTTTCTTTAAGATGCCTTTCAAAGATTGGCTTTTAAAGAAACCAAACTAGATGCTAGACAATGCATTTGTAAGAAGAAAAGCATTCCTTACAAACAACATCTATAGGCTACACAGAAACTTCATATGGTAGTATATAAGAGCAAGTGTTCTAGAAACTGTAGCTATACAGTTGTAATACAGATCAGTATTCAGATCAGAGAACTACTTTATCTAAAGCATTTCTAAGGAAGTCAGATCCAGTTTACAAATGTTTTTCCCAAAGGCAGAAGGAAAAGCAGGTATCTGAAGGTCTGCAAGACTGCGAAAAGCTGGAACCTGCTTCCCTCCTGGAAGATACTATGCCATGTAGGTCTAATACCTGTAAGATCTCTTCCATTTATATTTTCCAGTATTAAAAATTTCTTATAAACAAATAGAAAAAATTAAACTTTAGATGAGCTCTGGTTCAAACTATTTTTTTAGACAATGATGGATTAAAGAATGATTAAGAAAGGCGTCTCACAATGCACTTATTGACAGTAAAGACATTTTTCCCTTAGTTTGAGCAATACAGGTATGTGGGAGGAGAAAAGAGATGGTGGGAAGATGATCGATGACTCAAAAGTTCTTTACAAGATGTATTCCCTGGGACTTGGATTTTTAAATCTTTATAAAGATGGGGACTTCATAAATGCGAGCCTAAGTTATGTATTTCTGTTTTATCATCTGGGATTTAATCTCTTGGGAAGGTTAATGGATTGTGTGCCATCTGTGTAACTTTCTAACACGTTTATCTGAGGTGGTCGAAACTTCTTCCTTAAGACAGACAGTAACTTCCTGAAAATACAATGATGATTCTATTTCTTTAGCTTTGACTCTGAATATATGTTATTCTTCACTGGAATCTCTATAAAGGCTCATGGAGGAGCATAAACTCTGACCAAATGCTGAAACATGACTGCCTATAAAAGATGCAAAATGTATGATTTGAACAACAGGAATCATGAAAAGGATTTTCTAAAGGACACCTTTTTGAAACATTTGCTTCAGTATACTTTTTAGAAGTAAACAAGTAAGACAGCAATTCTTTGGAAGATTTGGGAGTTAATACCAGTTTCTTAAGATACAATGAAAGCAAAAGAATGGCATGCCAATGTGCAAAAATACCACAGGAATTTGATATAGAATTGCATCAAACTGACTTCAATCCAGGTGTTTGTTAGAAGGTACAGCAGAGTTAAAAGAGGCATGACAGTGGACAAACTCTGAAAACCATTAGCCTGAGGAGCAAACTTCAAGTTGTTACTGACAAGGGTTCTGTAGGGTTAACCAGGCAACAGGAAAAAAACCCAGCAAGTTAAGTAGACCATATTCATGATATTGATGCATTCTGAAATGGGAAATGACATTTGGGACAGAAATACTTTGCAAGCTGCAGAATCACTAGGCCCTCTTTCAAACGCTGATTTCTATAAATGTTCCTTCTCCCTGGCAAGCTGCATCTGTTTGAAGGCACTCTTCACTAAGTGTTGTCCTAGTTAGATATCTTTCCAAGAACTTTCCAATGCCATAATTCAACAATTCAAATGTGAATATTTAAAACCTGGCCTAATTTTAGAGGAATATTTTGTAGCAGCATGGGAACATTAATAAGATTTTACAGCAAAGTAACAGTAATAAAGTCTAACCTTTTCCAAAAATAGTTATCCAAATCACTTTAAAGTGCCGTTACAGGGTTAAGATGCTAATAGTGTTATACTTGAGTTGAAGAGACCTTCCTCATTCTTGTGTGCACCCCACGGAATAGTAGATATTCAAATACGAAGCAGGTTCCTTCATTCAGTGTTCGGTCATACACAGAGTGTTTTGTAAAGGTGTTTAATCAATGCCTAAACATCCCAATTGGCTCGTATAGCTCTGGAAGCTGGAACCTTGTTCTGGAATTGTAAAGAAAAACTGGATGCTACTGTCTTTTTTGAAAAGCAGATGGGCACACTTACAATAGGCCAAAAGGATGTTTATAACATATAATACAACAAAGGGATTTTCTTCCCTGCTAAGTTTCTGATCCAGGTGTATACAGGCAAGAAAGATGTCTCACATGACCACTTGCAGTTGATCTTACAATAGAAGACAAGGATAGGATAGGAATCGTGATTTAATCTGTTCAAGCTTCTTCTTTTATTAAAATATCATTTTGATAAGTGAATACAATACACAACAACTTCGATTTGGAGTCATCTGACTCCAGACTGAACTGTGCTTCAGTCTGATATGGAAGTCCTTCCTCAAGAAATCATCTCAATGTGAAAAGGAATCTTGGCTGGCCAAAGACTCCAGGGTTCATTCTGCACTCTGTACTTCTGTTAAAATGTAGCTTTAAAAACTTGATGCTTCAAACAGTAGAATCAAAACCTGCAATGACTAGGGACTCATTCTTGCCTCAACTGAAGCCAAAGGCAAAGCTTTCACTGAGAAAAGGCTTAACATAAGTGAATGATAATTTGTTGTGGATATATTAGAGCACAAACATCTAGAATCAGTCCTTAGAATTTTTCTGCCCAAGTCTTGAGGTATTTTTTCATGGCTCTGCCGACAGATCAGGCATTATCACTTCCCACCTTTTTTTTTTTTTTAAACAAGTGCATTCAGAACGAAGACAAAACATCAGAAGGCCACTGACTGAGATGTCTAGCAAGCTGACAGTGAGGATTCTCCCACTGCTGCTATTAAATCTAAGCATTTAGCGTAAAAATGCTTGCACAGACTCACTTCAGTTCCCAAAGCAAATACTAAAAAAATATTGGGATATTTCGATAGTGCACGGCAAATGCAGTTTTCTACCTATTATAGGGACATAAAGTATGCAAAACCAATCCTAAATATGGTTATAAACTAAAAGAAAAAGCAGCTGCAGAGTACTTGAGTAAGCCTGCACTGATTCAGTGTATCTTTCAATGGCCAAGACCTCAGCAGATACTAAAGCTTACTTGCCTCTTCACACCTCCCAGGCTCTGATGTGGAAGCGAAAAATTGTCATCTGCCACTCCTGCAAATGTATCTCTTTTAGTATGATATGTAATACTCAAGCTCAGGCAATTCAAAGCAAAAAGAATTTAAGAAGGACTTTTTTTTTCCTCCTATTTTCCTCTGCACGAGGAGAGTTCCAGCCTGGAAGAACTGTTAAAATGCCATAAATTTCGCATCCTGGATGGTAGCTCACAATCTATCCCTGCACAGTTTTCAAGAGAGCTTTTTTTTAACAAAAGGCACACATACACATTTATTCTAAACAGCAGGGTTTGAGAAAAGAAGTAAACTGAACTTTGCAGTATTTCTTACCATGATACCAGTGTGAATCATTATGTAATGCACAGTTTGAGTAACGTCAGCTGCATGGATCAGATTGTGATACGGGTTTTTGTATTTGCTATAACCAACTTCAAGAGCTTCAGCAAATGAAATAAGATTGGGAACAGGGATCTGGGGAGAAGTAAAAATCAAAATTACTGGTTTTTCCTGCAATAGTTGCAAAGTTAATCATGCAAGAAATAAATTACACATAAATGTACCATAGAACTCAGTTAAGAAACAACAAAAGAAAAATTAAAGTGTAAAGACCTAATATTTTATATGCACCAGGGAGTGTCTTCATGCAACTTTTACAGACCTAATATACCTCTACATACACCATGCATAGCATGTGGTAAGTGTACAAGAGATAGCAGAGCTATCCCGCAAATAGTTTTCAAGAATAGTTTTCTGTACCAGGAATGCGTAGATTGCTCATATAATAAAGGCATGACAGGCAGGAGTCTAACGATAGGATTATCCACTTTTCTTCACCAGCTTTACCTTGCCTGAGACAAGATTTCCTTAAATCTGATAGTAGGAATTCCCTTATTTTCCTCTCAGCAACGTATTATTCAACAGGTATTATGTAGTCCCATTTATTTTCCCATTGTGCTGGTTTTGGCTGAGGTACAATTTTCTCCATAGCAGCTAGTGAGGCTGCATTTTGGGTTTGTGCTAACACTGTTGGTAACACAGGGGTGTTTTAGCTATTGCTGAGCAGTGCTCACACAGAGTCAAGGCCTTTTCCATGACTCATACAACCCCACAAGTGAGTAGGCTGGGGGTGTACAAGAGGTTGGGACAGGACACAGTTGGGACAGTTGACCCCAACTGACCAAAGGGATATTCTATAGTGTATGACTATGCTCAGCAATAAAATTAGGGGGAAGGTTGGCCAGAGGTCTGCTGCTCAAGGACATCAGCCATTTGGTGGTGAGCAATTGTTTTCATTTGCATCACTTGTCTTTCCTGAGTTTTATTTCTATTATTATTATTAAATTCTTAAACTGTTCTCATCTCAACCCATAGATTTTCTCTCTTTTACCCTTCCAGTTCTCTTCTCCATCCTGCTGGGGAGTGAGCAAGCAGCTCTGTGGGGCTTGGTTGCTAGCTGGGGTTAAGTCACAACACACATATAATGAAATTACACTTTCCTTAAGATTTTTTTTTTTGTTCATTTAAAACTCCTACAAGGTAAACTAAAACTAGTAAAGGTAACTAAAAGGTAAACTAAAAAGTGGTACTGAGAATGGTCTTAAGCACAGTGAGACAGTAATATCATGCACTTTCTGACTGTGCTGTTAATGGTAACCCTGGTATGGTTCTGACTTCAAGCACCCAGAGCTTGAAAGGAAAATCTTGATGGGATATTTGTTAAAATATTTGATGGATTATTTGTTAAACTATCGGAATCAACTTCAGGGCGAGTCAGCCTTTTTGAAAGAAGAATGGAGTTTTGCAGCGGACAGATTTGGAAACTATCATGAAACATTCATTTGGTACTATTATGATAAATTTGGCATTTTGATCCATTTTTTTATCTCAGCCTTTTGAAGTTGTTTATAAGTACTTCGTGTTGTATTGCAACACCCTGCAGACACCACTGAAAAGTTCTCCTTATATATTCTCCTTATATATTCCGAAACTGGTTACAAAAGGAAGGTTCAGCTGAACCCCCTTCACAGTGGTAACATACTATGATCTAGGCCATGAAAAAAGTACTCCAGATTAACTGAAGTTTTCTGCTTCATTAGGAATCTCTGTTCCATGAAGCTGTGATAATGATCCAGTACCACTGAGTAAACAGGCTTTACATACTCTGCTTATTTGATGCTTACAGCATCTAACTGCTCACTAGCAACACCCCAGTACCAAACTGACTTGACATGGGACTACACAAATTTCCATTTTTTTGGGTTGCAGAAAAACGTGCATGCTCTGTGTGAAGTTCCATTTGGTAGAACTATTGGCATATTAAAGTGTTCGATTTGACTTATTCTTTGAAATCCTCCACTGCATTGTACAATAAAAAAACCCCAAACCAATTCAAACATATCCTAGCTTTCTTGTAATTTGGCATACTTATACTTGCATGCATAATTTTATCTGTGGCTAGTCTCTGACCTTGAAACGGCTCAAAAGGTCATATCGGGTAAACAGCTCATACATCATAAACTTCAGACTGTGCTCTCCACTTGCTTCATTTAGGGCAAATACGTCAAAGGACCATTTATCAACATCCTGTAGGTGAAGGGAAAAGAAAAAAAAACAAACCCAAACATATAATTTCCATCTGTTTAAGTAGGTTTCCAGTTAATCACTGGGAAAGACATTTTGGGGTTTTTTTGGAAGGAAGATGGAGAGTTTGGGTGTTTTTCTATCATCCAACTCTTTGAAACTCCTACTGTAGATAATGACTATTTCAGTACTAACAATGAAAGTCATTGTGACAGTTATGAATAAAATGCTTGTAACATGACCTATGCAATTCTGTAGGCCTTAATCTTTCAAATTTAACTTTCTCCACAAAAATTGTCTATGGAGCCTCATATAGCTAATGTGAACACCCAATCTTTTAACAGGCTATTATGCAATGTCATTAACACTATAGCCATATAGCAATTTGAGAACAATATAACAGTGTTTGACTTTTAGGAGAGAAGGTGAAATACTACATTCTCAACAAATAGCATTTTCTAATTGCATACATAGCCGTAGGAACTTAACTGCTGTAAAAGATTGCCTTTTGGGTGAACTAAAGTAATGCCTTTAATTCACAGCAAATACTATACTTGTTCCATAAGCTGCAGCTTCTTTTGTTAGCTCTACCCCAATACTACTACTCCTTTTTCTTTTCCTAAAAAGGAAACACATGCTGCTGAGATTCTGGTTACCATATCACTGGGAGCAGATAAAACTGGCTCACATTTCTATACATATTTTTATACAAATTTCATCCTATTGCTCTAATGGCATCTGTAATAAAATCACAACTAATCGGTGAAACAATAAACAGAATCATATGCTATTTTTTTAATTTTTAACTATTAATTTCTCTGTTCTGTGTACTGTAGTACTATGTCTAGGGTGTGTTCAGTAGAAAAATACAGTCATTAACCATAAAAATCACTAAACATATGTAAAGATACATTCAAATTCCATAACAATTAGAATTATTTTACCTTAAATGTTACTATCACATCTGCTGGGTAAGCCAAACCAACCATGCTAGAAGTTCTTCGGTACATCCTAAAAGAACAAATAAAATATTAAGGAATAGCACTTCTTTAGAAATTACTGGAACAACTTATCCTTTTTTTAATTCATCTTTCAGAGTTTGTGAAATAACAATAAGCTATTTGAGGGTCTGATCCCAGAAGTGACACAAATCTTTTTATTGACTTAGGAGAAAAGCCCCTCTGATGGTATATTACTCCTACATGTTAGTGCAGTCTTTGGTGCATTTTAGTGTAGACATTTCAAAGCATTCAAGTTTATTCCCAGAATTTTCCAAAGTTCAGGAGATTTCATTACAAATTTAGAAATTTCATTTGGATTTCTGGAAAGAAAAATTGAGCAGTTGCAGAAATTAAAATGTAAATTCTGGCTCAAAGATTTGCTTCAGGTTCATCCCACCATTTAAGGGATCTTCAGTGACAGAGACACTGTGGCTAAACACAGTACTGGATGCAATAGGAAAATAAAGCTCTCACCTTTCTACAAAAATCCCAGCCTGTACAGCGTGCACAATGCTTCGGAATTTGGGCTTTTCTTCATGTCTCCTTCTTACTATTCCCATTTCCCTTGTGAATGTAGAAGCTAACCAGTCCCGCACTTCCAGCGGGACCGAATCCGAATGGATGTCAGAGAGCTCATCCTCAGTGTCCAAAAGCTTCCTAAAACAAAATTAATACAAGATAATGGGAAACATTAAGTAAATGAATCAAAACAAGTATGGACAGGTGAACAGCTAACAAAACAGGAGCAGGAGTTGTCTGTAGAACTGACTCAGCACATCACTAAACATCTTTTCTTGTAGACATACTAAGGGCACTGGGAAGGTGAGCACAGAAGGTGTCTTCTCTCTCTCTCACGCTGTTCATGTTCCAGAACACAAAAGATATATAAATGCAAGATATTCAAGTGAAGGCAAGGGAAGATTTTTCTACAAAGATGTCACAGCTATGATGGGAGTATAACCAATGAGTTATAAAATCCTGAGAAGTTGTCTTAAAACTGGCTGATGTCAACATCTGTAGAAAGATGGGTTGCTGCTATAACTGAGAACACCAGTGGTCCATCTGATCTGTCCTCCAAAATGGTACAAAAAATGTTTTGATATTTACATGCAAAGAAAATGATATTAAATATCAATGCTATGGTAAATGCATTTCAATGAATACCCTGTATGCATGCTCCTCATGTTATTCCAGTGCAATAAAAATATTAAAAAGAATTAATTTCTCTGCGTGGAGATCTGCATATCTATTGAAGTTAGGCTAACAAAATCATAGTAGCAAAGATATTATACAAGATCGGATTGCAAATCACCTTTTACTGACTTTAGCTTTTCAAAAGTTAGAAAAAATGCATTTCTTTTGTGAAATAGAAAATAGTATTAAAAAGTACTGAATTGGAGGACATCAATTTATCTAGAAGAAGCCTGTAACTAAATATGCTCCTAAAACAGACTCAAGACTTCAATTCTACACTTCTATAAATCTACCAGATGTCAGAACACAACTTTTTTTCTTATTATTTGTCTATATTACTCAGGTCTGCTGGGGTTTTCCAAGAACCAAATCCCTTAACTAGTAACAAAACGAGTTTTCCTTCACGCAGTTGTGCAAGAAATCCCAGAGTTAGGAAGACCCAAATATACGTAAAACATGCCACCCTTTTGAAATATTTATTAATAGAGTACCAATTGAATTGCAGACATTATTTGAGTATATGGATCTATTCCTCTTGTGCTGTCTATAAAATTCCTTGAGTCTGCATGAATTGGACACAAAGCAATGATGGACAAATTATTTTTAGCCTAATTTTCTTATCAGGCAATCCAATTGCCAAGCTAAAATTTACGTCTCTTCTCCTGAGTGACCAGAATTCCTGGGAAATAGATTTGGTGGGAATTTGACTACCAGCATTTGCAGATGGGTATTTGGAAGAGGAAAACTACCACTTCCTTCCATTTTTATGTTGTTACCTCTGGCACTCTCTTTCCTTTCTACTTTTAAGATAACTCTGTTGACTCCCTTGTTAGTGCACTCTCCCCTCATATCTATTCAGTGACTCACACCTTTCACTTTCTCTGTTTCTCCAGCATTTTCAGAACCTTGCCTAATAATCTGAAGGATTATAAAAAGGCACCTAGTAGGAAGCATGGTGCCAGAAGTGCTTGTTTCAGCAGCTCATCTGGCTGGATGCATATATTATGGCACTTTCAAATGGGGTTTAAAAAAAACCAAAACAACATAAAAAGCCCCCAATATCACCCCTGTTTATTGAAAGAACTGCAGAGACTTTCCCATGTTTTTAGGAACATGAAATTATTGCACTAGGAAGACTTTTTAACACAGAGTGCAAGAGGGGCAGAATGAACAAGAATTAAAAGGTTTTCTCACAGTGGGACCCAGGCCAAAACTCAGCAATTTAATATGGAGAAGCAGGACTTGTGTACGGGAAAGGATTTGGGCAAATTATCTTGCAAAACTGAACCAAGGCTGAGATTGCCCATAGGTCAAAGTTTATAAATTGATTTTATTCCTTAAATTAGAAACTATGTTACAGCCCACTTAAATCCCTACTAGCCTGTACATTATTATTAAATATCTTTGGAGAGATCAGCACATTTATATTTCTGAGGAATATTTGACATTTGATGTATTTGTAATATAATCAGGAATAACCTTATAATCTCTAAAAAAATATATTTGGAACTATTCCAACTGTTACTCAAATGAGTTGAAATTATTCCAACAATATAAGGACCATAGGCGTTAATTAGGCTGCCAGCACACAGCAGGGATATTCCACATCACCTGTGCAGCATGAGGCACAACTCTACATCAGCTTGCTGTAGTTTGAAGCAGATCTGTAGTTGGGACCAAGTTCTCAGCTCTGCAGATATGAGCCACTAGAGTACAAATTAAGACTAGCAAAACACACTGCAGTTTCTCTAATCTTTTCAACCATTCCTCTAAAATATTCAGTCTGTCAATTTTAGTAACAGGAGTTACTTTGTGAAGACAGAACAGAGAAAACAGGCTTAGAAAAACTTGTTTAACCAGGATTTTTTATCAGAGACTCTTGCTCTCTGATGAGAAGTGACTGAACAATGTGCTATGGGAGGGAGTTTCAGGGTCTCTAATTCCTACTTTAGTAACTAGGGAAGCAACTGCAGCATAGAATTATGTTGTGAGCTTAATCCTTTGTAAATACAAGCTCTTACAGATCCCTCAACACATAACCCTAATAATTTCTCAAAAAGAATTAGTTTCTTTCAGAAGCCTAACTGAAACAGGAGAGAAAGCAAGGGCTAGTCATTCATCTCATAACTGTCTATTTTCTACACATTCCTGACCTTTTGAAGAATAAGATTTATATTGGGTAAAATTACTCATGGTGTATGCATTACTAGAAAAGGCCTTCAAATAAATTCACTACTGACTGACATTTTTCTGTGATTACAGGGACAGGGCTTGGTTATGGGTCTAAACATATGAATAAAGGGATGCTTAGATGGATACATAATTTGACGATAATTTTATTTAGGAAGGCGAATAAATTAGTCTATTGTACCACACAGAACACATTTAAATATCACAATAGAATCCAATATTCAACTCATTTCATAGATTTTGACTTGCGTCCACTTTTCTTCATCTATTTACTCCTTTATTACAAAGTATAGTATTTCCATTATTTTCATGGGTGTGCATACATATGTATACATATGCAGTACTGTGGACTCTCTGCAATACCATCTGATTTCTCACCTTTTACTTGATGAAATGAAAGTGAAAACACTTCTTTAAAGTGAAGTGAAAGTGAAAACACTTCTTTAAAACAACCCAAATAAAACAAATTTACATGTTGAGTCATAAAACCATCAAATTGTTTTTATCAATACTTTTACTTACTATTTAGAAGGTGCACATCTACATACAAATTCTACTAAATGTAACAAAAAGAACCTTCATTAGCAGCATCAGAACTTGTACACATTAACCAGAAGTACTAACAGTCCTGCAGCACTTACACTGAAGTATTAGCTGAAATTTTCTTTTTAACCTTAGAAGAACCATTTTTCGATCGGCCACTGAAGTGTATTTTCACACGGCTCTTGTTGCTTATATATCGAAGCATTTTACAGCTTGTTTGCTGTACATCACTGCAGCTAATCCATCAAGTAAATCACAGAGCCACTACACGCTTGTTGTCCTTGCTGTTACTACTTCTGCTGCTAAGAGCGTAACCACAACACAGGTTGAGCACGCATATTATAACACCACTCTGATGCAATCACTGTGCATAACATCATCATTTATTTGAATAATAATACAATACATCACTGTTTATAAGTTCTGAGAAACATAAAACAGTCTGAAGTGCACATTCAAAACATTTCTATTCCTGAGTGTTTTAATTACTGATATTTTATATGTATATAGAACTGACAACTTTCAAAAGCTTCAGTAAAATCAGTGAGCCAATAGGAAGCTATTGGTGTTTGTGTTTTGCCTTAAGGAAAGTTTTATTGCCCAGATAAATGGAAAATATATAAATTCTACATTCTGTAACTCTACTGTTACATAGTCTTCTTGCTCTAACTTGCCATTTTATGAATCATAGGTGAGTAGATAAATTATTATATGTGATTATTCAGGACATGGACCTGTTGGAGTGAGTCCAGAGGAGGGCTATGAAGATGCTCAGAGGGCTGGTGCACCTCTCTTGTGAAGACAGGCTGAGAGAGTCGGGCTAGTTCAGAAGAAGAGCTCAGGTGAGACCTCATAAAAGCCTTGTAGTACCTAAAGGAGGCCTAAAAGAAATCTGGAGAGGGGCCTTTTATTAGGGCATGTAGTGACAGGACAAGGGGAAATGGCTTTAAACTGAAAGATGAGAGATTGACATTAGATATTATGAAGAAATTCTTCAGTGTGAGGGTGGTGAGGCACTGGAACAGCTTGCCCAGAGAAACTGTGGCTGCCCCATCCCTGGAAGCATTCAAGGCCAGGCTGGATGGGGCTTTGAGGGCTCTAGCCTAGTGCAACATGTCCCTGACCATGGCAAGGGTATTGAAACTAAAAGATCACCCCAAACCATTCTATGTTTCTATAATTACGTGCCTTTAAATAAAATAAATAAATAAATAAATAAATAAGAGGGGGATATGTGAAATAGTGTCAGAAGACGGGGTCAAAACAAACATAGTTAAACCACCAACACTGAACTTCCTACCAATTACAGGGATTTTTGCAAGATTTTGTAATATAACTTCTAATTGTAAATTGTGAAATGTAATGTGAAAATTGTAGTATTTTTGCAATATGCAAGCTTTTATATAGGTTGAGAAATGCCATTGGATAAATTAATGAGCAAAATAACAAGTGACCATAGCTGTCAAACACAGGGCTAGGACCCATGGCTTAGAAAATATTTGGAGCCACTGCAAGATCCGTAGCCTAATTCTCTAAATCAACCACTGAGAGATGGCAGGCATTTAATTTGTTTTTCCACAAACAACATAGTTTTCCATAAGTCGTTCCTCAAACTCAATCTCCAAAAGTATTTTTACTCCAAAGTAAAAACCTATTGAGATCAACCCCACTGACCTGGGAGTCCTGAACTCCTAGCTGAACTAAATAGATTTTAATATACCAATGCAAATACTTCAATTTTTTCTTTCCCTAAAGCTAAACAACACCTAAAAATGCTAATATACAAAACAAAAAAGCTCTAACACAATGTGCCACAGAAAGTATTTGTTTCCAACACGAAGTCAGAATTTCAGGGTTATATACACTTATTTCACTCATATATCATTAGCTTATAAAGCAGATGCACTATAAGGAAGTGATATGCATGGGAAGGAGAGGGGAAGGTTTGGGTTATTTAATTCTATTCATTTCATGAGTGGAACTCCTATTGACAGTTGTGGGAATACGTAAGACATGGCCCATGGCATTTCAGCTTAGCAAGCAATTACTATTGCAGTCATAGTAACTAACAACCTGATCTTCTTGTCACAGTACTCTGGTTTACTACCAAGAATAATTTTTCAAAATTCAACCACTGATAATTTCTAGCTGTGTTTTCATTTAATCAGAATTTTAAATATAGCAATGGACTAGAGAGATAGATGCGTGCTTGTTTTCCCTTAGGAATATCTCAGATGTACGGTGGAGAAGAGAGAACGTTAAAAAAAAAGTAAAGTCATGGATATGGGGAAAAAAGAAAATCCAACAGTGCTGATCACTGCTGCCTGACTGAGATGGTGAATTGAGAAGGAGATATTAGATCTTTACTGTTTAGTGAATTAATCAAGCTAATGATAAACCCCTTAAGAGTGAACTGATCAAACTCCTCCTCTAGGTCTAGAATTCAAATCGATTATAGTCCAAACCGTCAATTCCCATTTTTATCAATTATTTGCATTCTGGTGTCTCACTATCTTCCTGAATGAGCATGAATCAATATATTCAATCAATATTTACATCCTCTACAGTCCATTACAATTTCCACTAACATCCACTAGAAGATTCTCTTCATTCCCACTGAGGATAAACAAATTGCAAAAACGATTGAGGTACATTTTTATTACATCAAGGACTTTCTAAAGGAAATTACAAATTTATCAACATATTTGCAACAAATTTGGTGCATTCTCAGAATTGTCCTCATATTAAGAACCACCAATTAATTACACTAAATGGCAAAAACTCTGGATGAAATAGTTATTACAACAGCAGGTAAGTAATGGAGTAATGACCATTGTTACTGGAAACATTAACTTGTTGATATGTATTGCCTATTCAGTACAGACATACATAGTAAAGGCCATCAACAATTAAGATTCAGGTCAGGATATGCATGATGAAAAAACACCATTTTTCAGGAGAACAGCTTGAGCTAATGAATTTTCCTTTTTTTAACTCACTTGCCTTATTGTGTCATTCTGGAAGCTCTCTAGGGCAGGGACTCTCAGAGCATGAATCATAAATAAATTAATAGCAATAACTTTGAGAAAGAAAAATCCAATAACTTTGGAAAAGGGATGCAGGGCATTTACTAAATATCCTAACTGAACTGAAGAGTTTTAGTGAGAATTTAACAGATTTTCAGTGTGTGTTAACTGTGCTATTTTATACAACTTTGATGCTGTTGGGAAGCTTTCCTCTCAGAAAAAAAAAAAACAAACCCAAAAACAAAACCAAAATAAAAGCCACCAAAACCAAACGTTTTGGCTTAGTACAACAGATTTTAAAGGATTACTTTAAACTTTCATAAGGGTGGGATATACCGAATTAATCTCAACACAACAATCTTTTTCTGCATAGCAGCTTTTACAGAAGTATCACTTCTAGATTCCCCTAATGGATGAACTGATTGATTTACTTCAAATGGTACATCTGATGCTGACAAAGAGACTTCAGACAAAATACGTTTAACGATGGTCTGGTTAGGGACAGCAGTCACATTTGGATTTAATGATCTCCTTTTCAGCTAACATTATATAAATCAGACTGTAGTTTTTTTCAGTAAAAGCTTTTTCTCAAGAAGGACTGTGTTTACCATTACATTATAGAAATACATTCACTATTTCCAGAACTCTTGTGCAAACATATGTTATAATGCCTTACCCTTAATGAGACCTGCTTTCTCTTTATAAGTGTACCCATAACCTGTGTTTTTTATTTTGCCTTGTTGAATCAAAGAAAGATGCTCAAAGCAGTTGCTAGCTATATGCAATGGATCTGCCTCATACATTACTGAAACACTGTCTCTTCAAACTGAAAAGTTCTCAAGAGGTTAGCGTTAGGGCCTTTTAAAGGGGCATCATACAGACTAAACTAAATGAAAACCATATATGGGATGGCAACTGCACAGATAAATAGCCTCCTGAAGTCAAGTATATTTTCCTAAAATATTGCAGAATTTAAAAAGTAAGATCATAAATAGATAAAATATTTTGATTTTATCCAGAACAACTTAAAAATGTTCTCTGCAAAAGCTTACAATTTTTGGGCTTGGTTTGGGGTTTTTTCTGGCTTTGGAATTTTTATTTTTTTTTTTTTTGTCTGGTAATTTCCATCTAGTTTTATTTGACTTATTTTTGTCTCAGTTAGAATGAATTAAGAGCTGTGTTTACAAGGAACGGAACAGCTGTCATGACTGAATTATCAGGCTGTATTTATTTCCTGTTTGACTCTAAATATCTTCCTTCCACTCCCTTGAGCCAAGTGGCAGGTACTAATGGACAAAATTCTGCAAGATTTGCCAAAATTATTTATAACACCTATTGAGTACATTTTAACTGAGGAGAACCACAGAGGGGCTGGAACTCTGGGAGCCTCACTGCTTACTTTCAGCTGAGAGTGAACCTCTGCTTTAGACACAAAATGCTAAATCTCTTTCAAGGAAGTGCTTACTGCACCTTATTCAGCACTGAGTGATGCAGCAGACCTAAAAAGGGATGGTTAAACCAGCTTATTAATTGACATGGGGCCACAGATAACTAAGCTCACAGGAAAGTATTACTTACATATGTCTAATTTCTCTGTGCTTTCCAGTTACCATCAGCTCAGAACCTTTTATATGGGATATAGACAGTCATTGCCTCAAGCCAGTTTTTCATAATTTTGGAAGGTTATCCCTATTGCCTACTGCTGTTTCTAAGTAGTTTACCCTCAGGGGTAAAAGAAATGTTATTTCTCTGGCTTTTCCCAGCTGCATATAGTTTTTAAAAGTGCATATATGGAAATAAGCATATGTACATAGTTTTAAAAGTCCTATCCTCTGCTCAGATAAAAGGCAGAGTGACAGAGGAGCAAACAAAAGGAAAGAGGACCTGAGAAAAATAATTCATACTCTGCTAAAGGGCTTGAATTCTTCAGCCATTTACAGCTGATTGTTGCACTACAAATAGAGATTCAAGGTGCCATCATCTTATCATTTGCATGTACATCTATATGCACACACAAGGTTATATAATGACATAGGCTTTCCAATCAACCCATAACATACAGGGGGAAAAGACTGGTATCCCCTAATGTATGGAATTAAATCATATAATCAGGTAGGTTGGAAAAGACCTTTAAGATCATCAAGTCCAACCACTACCCCAGAATTGAGAAGTCCACCACTGAACCATGTCACTAAGGGCCTTGGCTCATGATTTTTGAACACTTCACGGATGGTGACTCTACCACTTCCCTGGGCAGCTGGTTCCAATGCCTGATCATCCTCTCTGTGAACAAATTTTTCTTCATATCCAATTTAAACATCCCCTGGTGCAGCTTGAGGCCATTCCCTCTTGTTCTGTCATTTATTATTTGAGAGGAGAGACCAGCCACCTCCTTGCTCATCCTCATTTTAGGCATTTGTAGAGAGTGATAAGGTCCACCCAGAGCCTCTTTTCTCCAGGCAAAATAACCTGAGTTTCCTCAATCACTCCTTATCAGACTTGTGCTCCAGACCCTTCACCAGCTTCATGGCCCTTCTCTGACCTGCTTGAAGAACTCAAGTTGGAATTGGTCACTGACGAAAGCTCAGGCTTATAAAGAGAGCAGCAGTTTTGCTAGACTAATGCCTGAGATTTAATTTTTAAGTAGCATAAATGGTTCCCCATGGATGTGGAACAGGCCAGGCTCTTCCTTGATCCTTGTCTACATTATTGAACATGTTCTGTTAGATCCTTCATACTTGGATCTCTTTATTGACTTTAGTTTTGATTTTTCATTTTGCTTTTTTCATCTCTGTGCGTCTGAAGAGTTGCAGAAGGTCTTTCTGCAATAGGTGTGGAACCACTGGTGGGACCATATTATTTACCTGTTTAATAGGAACATTAATAAATATAATAAATAAACCTGTTTAATAGGAATCCATCATAACAGGAAGATGAGTTAGGAGAATGCTCCCAACCAACTCTGTTAGTCACTATTCCTAATCTGATTGTAGAGATTTTTAAGGTGGCTTTCTCTCAGATGATCAGTTTACCAGAAGTCAGCCTACCAGAAAGGTGGGGAAGAGAACATCACAGACAGGTTTCAGTTTTAGGTGGCTGATGGGAGCTGAGGTCTTCCTCTGCTTGGATATGTAATCAGTGGGTCAGTAAATTCATCAGGACAAAATTCAGCGCTGAAGCCTCATGGGTGTAAAATAGAAAGCATCAGTATTTTCATTTGAGTTGCAAAAACTCCATACTGAAGCTTTCATCCTAAGCCTACCATACTTTGTATCTTGTAGAACCAGGCATCATTAAATTTTGAATGTTATAAGCCAAATCTCAGGAACTATTATATCCTGTAAAGCATGCAACTTCCTTCTGGGACTTAGTTAATAAAAGTAATCTGTACTCAGATGTTTTTCTCACTGTTCTGCCATGTATTAATTGTTATTGTCCTGTGCTTTAGCAATTACTTTAAACCATACAGCACCTCATATGCAAGAAAGTTACTGAAGTAATTTGGACTTTATTATATATATGTGTATATATAAGTGTATGTTCAGTCTCAGCAGGAATAGGCCATTCTGCTTCTGATCTAAACTATAATTCAAATCTACTAATGAGTTCACTTAACTCAATTCCAGACTCCCAACAACGGTAGCTCTGTCCAGGACAAAGAACCCGTATTATCTGGTGGGAATGAGAATAAATATAGCCACAAAAAGTAATCCCAGCCTCCATAGCCCTTTGATTCAATGATACACTGCTTTTGCTCCTTATGGATTAGCTTCCCAGAACCTGAAGAGCTGAAGAGACCTTCTTTGTGTGTCTATTTTTAAATGTTCTAGTGAAGATTTAGACTACAGAATACTGGTCATGCTATTTAAAACATGATTATCTTTGCAGTTTGCCATGCAAGAGTCTACTATGAAAGTACTGGTGGTGACTACAATGTCTCTCTGCCACACAACAAATATTTTACTTATTTTTTTTTAGTGGGGAAGTGTCAAAATTTAAAACAGCACTACACATTATATTGTCCAACTAAGAAGTAGAAGCTCAGCTTATATTTTCACACAGACCGCCAGATTCAAAAACTGCATCACTTGAAGGCTTGATTTCATGGAGACTACATGAGTCTAAGGAAGAGAAATTAAAACCAAAATCAAACACTATAAACCAAAAAGAAGAATATGGGGAATAAAATGCAAGCCACTAAAAACAGAAGAATAGAAGTTGAAAAGCATTGCATTAAAGTAACCTGATGTTTAACTATTACTTGCAGTGTAAGTAGCTTGGGCAAGAAAATTTTATATGTTTTATATGTCTAAATGCATATACTTCAGAAATACAGCTATAGGTATGGAGAGATATACATAAAACATATACTTAACACATAACTATATAAGAAATGCTACCAAAATCTGGTAGGTTTACAAACTCTGAGGTTGCGGTGGAGAAAAATTCAATAGATCAGAGAAAACAAGACACCTGTCTCAGGTATTTCCTTTCTTACTTAGTACAGTGAAAAATCAGATTATTCTGCAAAATACTGGATGCAATAAATAAGTAAGATTAAACACTGTTGCATAAAGCACAAGCTTCATCCATATACTGAAGCAGAATTTTGGAAAATCAATAATCACCATTTTGCCCCTAGGGTTAAAAAAGTAGCCTGAGGACTACGAAAATCTTCAAAACTGCTATAAAGCAATATATGTTTATTTTTATTTGGGCAGTTTAACAATCCTGCTGTCAAGTCCTATGAGGGCAATTAGCTTACTTAAAGATTTGCTTAGAGCAAAAGTAATGCACCTGTTACTGCCAAAGCCTATGTATTTTCAGGTGCACCAGTTTTCTCTGTGTATGAAATGTCTGTTACCTGTCTTGATGCTCCCACACAAAGGCAGAAAACTGGATTCCTCATTGTAAGAATATTATTCATTTCCAGAGGCTGCCTCAGTTTAGAAACTAAATAAATCTCACAATATATTCATTGTCCTGGTGCTACTGCTCAGAAAGAGCTATGAATACCATACCTAGTTAATCACAGTGTTTGGGAAGTGTATGGAAGGAATAATTGATGGTTTATATCCTTGTCCCCTATGCAGCTTTGACACAGTTTCTGTGGTTATTAATGCAAAATGCAAGCTTAAGCTCTGACCACACAGTATCCTGTTATAGCAGAGAGAGCGTTGTGATCTTCCAATGCTTCCCGAGTACCTGAGATGTGCTAAGAAGATTTACATATAAAACAATTGCTGAAAAATGAAATTGTATGGCCTCTGCTGTAGTAACATGAGTCCAAGGATAATTTTGTTCATCATTTCTTGTATCTGTCAACATAAGAACCTGTTTCAATTTAACCGGAAATACGACTGTAAACTAATGTGAATCCAAAAACTGACCCTTGATTCAATGGAAAGGAAGCTGGATTAACATAAATCAGCCATCAGAACTGATATAAATATATCCACCGTGGCATACTAACTACTGGTATTTTAAAATATTTAATTTAAATTCATTCAGTTTTCTAATGAAGCCCACGTCCCCTGAAGTCACATAAGACAGTTCACCCAAGCCTGCTCTGTTAAGCTTAATTTAACTGAATAAGTAAACAACTTCAAAACACAGGAGCCCTTTTGAAGTCACTGAGGTCCCCAGTGCTTTTCAAGTTGTGCATTTAACTTGGGATCACTTAGAAACACTTTTGAAACCATCCTCAAGAACTGTGTTGCCTCTAGGATGCTGCTCAGGAAAGTCTTCCCTGTTACCACAGTTTTGTCAGTGCAACCCTAGCATACACCCTAACAGCAGGACACCAGTACAAGCGATCCTGCCAATTTAGGCTGTAATATAATCTCTGAAAAATGGACCACTGCCCAAATCCCTGACAGGGAAGGTTTATTGTGTGAATCACAAACATCAAAGAAAATAAACAGGAAAAAAGCTAGAGTAGCACTTTAAACATTGTATCAAATACGTAGATTGAGAGTTGGGTACATGAAACAATCAGTAGGATGGCAGACTTCTTAAATACAGCATGGAACCAAGACATACACTGCATCCTCCAGCAGTATTGAGGAAGCTTCGGCAGATACCTTTACAAGACCATTCTGCTTAGAAAATCTTAAGGAGGCCAGTAAACTAGCTAGTTAACTTTAATATAGTACATGTCTTACAACTCTTTCAAGAAGCCAAATACTCTGAACTTCTAATTTAATTGGAGTCAACCCACATTAAAGATGATTGCCAGCAATACTGCCAGTAACAATAATCATAAACAAAGCATCAAACATAAAATAAATCACAGCTTTTCATGAATTTATGTATTTATAGGCCAGATTAGAAAATTCTGACTCATCTCCATGAGCATGTTATTCCAAAACAGCCCACTTTTTTCAGTGATACATTACTCAGCATGACTATTGGTATGTGGCCTGTGGGGGAAAGAAAATCCATCCTTCAGAAAACTTTTGTTATTTTATACAGTGAACATTAATACTAAGTGAGGCAAACTGTTCAGATGACAGTTACATCTGACCTTTGGAATCTTCTTTTCTTTAACCTTGTCACTAAAAGACAATTTGTTTACATATGATTCTTCTGATGTGCAGAGATTTTCAGCTCACAGCAGCTACAACTGCATGCAAAGACCAGGTTCCTAAAATGGGATTCTCGATCTACTTTTCCATTTCTTTATTTCCCCCTCAGACTTACCTGGTTTCATCAATATAAACTGCCTCCAGCACAGACGCTGCATATTCAATATTCTTTTTTAAATCCACCACATTAATGTCACCCTTCTCCAGCTGCTTTACCAAGCATCTTAATCTGTGGAAAAAAAAAAGAAAAAAAGAAAATAAAAATATTAGTTTGTTGCTTACATCAAATTTTAGTGGCTGCACATTCCATTTGGAATATTGGAACCAACACAATAGCAAATGTAGAAGCAAAAGACAATTACTGCATCTCTTGTCTTTCATTTGAAATGGGTTTAGAACACACATAATGACCAGTTGTGCATTTTTACAGCTTGCTAAATGTGTAATATCTGTTAAGAAAAGGCATATGCATTCCAGTAAGACAGAGAGGACTCAGTACCTGCCTTCGAGTGACTTCATATTAATTTGTGACACTTCTATTATGCCTGAGTCTCTATTTTGTTTAAATAATAAATGAAACTTGGCAAGTAGTTCTGCTACAATTTTCCTGTGCTTAGGTTGATTATAATTTTTTAATATCCACTGTAGGCTGGTTTTGCTTCATTTAAGTGTCTCATTTTCATTTAGGCTTCCAGTATGTTTTTGCTGCAGAATTTGTACTTCTTATTAGTGTGAGAAAATGTGGTGCACCATTGATTCCATATTTACAGAAAATTCATCATTATACCAGATGAAAGTGGTGCCTATGGCATTAGAAAAATCCATAATATTTTCCCAAGTGTACTCTTACTTTTACATTACAAACATGGATATGCCCAAAGGGGATTTTGTAATGCATCAACTCATGCCTCTGTAGCAATACATTTATACAGATAAACTCCTTGAATACCAGATTTTCCCTAAAGTCTCTGATGAACACTTCTGACATTGCTCAACTTAACCATACAGAGTCACTGCAGTGAAATGAAAATCAAATCAGTAACTGTGTAGAGCTGTGACTTAATAGATGCTTGAAGAATGGGTTTCTTCCTTCTTTCTGTGCTATATCTCTGAGTTGAAATAATCTATGGGTTTGTATCATGTAAGATAAAGATTTCTGCAATAAAAGATACATCATTATTTCAACATAATTTTCATGAAATAATCTTGTTTACGTATATGAAATATGAAAAAATCATGGGAAACAGTGGATTGAAATACAGCA
Source organism: Agapornis canus (assembly GCA_036873685.1). NCBI lineage: Eukaryota > Metazoa > Chordata > Aves > Psittaciformes > Psittacidae > Agapornis > Agapornis canus. The sequence goes on from JBAFWW010007908.1 coordinate 34,784, forward strand.
TGAAATTGAAAGAGCATGTATAAGATACAAGATGCTATATAACATGTTATACACGCTACATATTATTTTTATTGGTCATATAAAATACTTGACTTGACCTAATTAAAATGTATGAATTTTAAAAATGCAGTGATATTCAAAACAAATCTCATACAAACTTAGGAAGTATAGTTCTGTCATGAAATCACTTTCATGACTTTACTTTATACTTATTTGGCCTAGGTATAATTATGTCCAAGCTTGCAAGGATAGTTTTAGCAAATGGAGCTTTAAGACCAGCCTTCCCAGTTCTCTAAAGCCTTAATTCAACTCAAATTAGCATAGAACATAACACAAATAAAGCTCTTAGCAAACATATTTACTCAGTATTTTATACAGTGCATCACATATCAATGGAATGGAAAATTTAGTGTTAAAAAAATTTTCTCAGAGGAGTGAAGTGCGTGGATGAAATACTGTGGAAACACATCTCCTACACAGAAATAACCTTATGCATGGGGAGCGAGGTCCAGTACATAACTCCTTCCAATTCAGAGGTACCTATAAACTGAAGAAGCTAATTCATAGACCTTGCAGTACCCAAAGCACACACTGTAACTCTTGTATGGAAGCATGTAACATGCATATAAACCCTCTTGAGCAGCAACACCAAAATGAGGCAAGTCTGCCAGCATCATCACCACTACTTGCAAATAGCCTTCTATCACTTGCACTGTTACCTCCATGTTTAACTGAGCATGCCTCTGAATGGCAGTTTCCAAAGTGGAAGCATAAATGAATTAAAAATGCAACACTTCACAGTGGGGAGCAATATTAGCTCAAAATAGTTTCAAGTTATATGATTTCCAGTGGTTCTACTTTTTCTCAAGGCATAGACCAGATGACAGATAAGTGGAATCATTTTTATGCTTGTGGTAGAAAAGAGCCCTTGGGGTAGATTTAAGCCACTATAACCTTGCAATATCTCACTGCATAGGTGGCAGACAACCTATGTAACTTGCCCTGTGCAGTTCATATTTTAGGAGAATTGTAGAACACAATAACAGACTGGGCGATTTGGAAAAGCTGCTCAGGCAAAGTTAAAGTGATTCTGAAGAGATTTACAGAATCACACAAGGAAATAAAATCTATATAATTCAATGATGCTCAGTGACCTTTTCATCTCAAGTATCCACAAAGTATCCACACCTTGCAGACATGTAGCTCACCCAGTGCAGATCTATCATAGAACCACAGAATAATTTTGGTTGGAAGAGACCTTCCCCTGATTCCAGCCCTTGTTCAAAGCAGAGCCCACATCAAACTTAGGTATAACTTCAAAGATAGATCAGACTTCTCAGAGGCCTTCCACTTGAGCTCTGAATACATGGAGATTTCGCAAACCCTCTGGGCAACCAGTCTAAATGTTTAACTAGCCTCATGGTGGATTATCTTTTCCCAGTATCTGACTGGAATGTCCTTTGTGGCAACCTGTGCCCAGTGGCACCAAACATCTGCTGTGCACTTCCAAGAAAAGAATGTCTCTATCTACAGTTCAACTTCCCACTCAGAATATTGACACAGATAAAATCTTTCCATAGTGCTGCTGATCAGACACTTGTCAGGTGATAATCATAAGATCTACCCCAGAAATTAGAAAAATGGACTTTGAATGCAACAAAATTAAGTGGGTTATAACAGTGTATGAATAATCTGAATACATTCAACATATTACGCATTGAAGTGAAATAGCCATAGAGTTCAAAAGCTGACATTTCAGTAATTAAACTAACATTTTAGTAAAGGATAAATATGTCAATTTATACGACAATCCAACAAATGTTAAAGTACTCACAGACCAGCATACCGCAAGACAAAGAAAATTGTAAAGAAGGACAAGGAAAATAACAAAAAGGAATTATTTAGTACTCCAGCTGTGTTGGGCAGGACTTTTATTTATTTGCTTTCTTTTAATTAAGTGTGATATATTGAAAACAAACACGAGAAATACCATTAGAAAGCCTGAAACGCTACTTGAATTTTGAACTAATTGTATTATCCTTCCTGTGAAATAAGAAATAACAGACAGCAACAAGAAAAATACCTGAAACAGAAGAATGGATTGCTGGAACTGTTTCAAGGTGCAAAGAAAATTGTATGTAGTTAACATGACACAACACGAAGGAAAGAGATTTATAGAGAAAAGAAACAGATTATTTCTCTCAAGATATCTGAAAACTGCATTGTAAATGCATTTTAAAAGTAGCAGCCCTGGTTTGTGAAGGAGAAAGAGACATCTGCAATTAATAAAGGGATTGGGTGGAGAACCATCTTCTCTCATATTGGGTAAACATCATCAACATTGCTGTGGAATTAAATGCTTTTATGGACAATTCAAATGCACTTTGCTCCTACCTATCTTTAACAGTGCCACCTGTGAAGTTACCAGGACAAGTGTTTCTCCAGTCTTCACCTCTCCATGCAGCTGATGCCTATGCACAACCGTGGGCACTAAACTTTAATGCTCACCCAGCAACACAGGAAAACCAGGATTAAAATGAGGATTTTCTCCGGGAGTAGCCAAAGTAGCTATGTTCTTGGTTAACAATATCAAAACATGTTCCTGTTTAACAATATTAAAAACACGAGTCAATTGTTTCCACCTTCCTTATTAAAATTCTCTCATGTTTGAATTAAAGTTTTGATAAATCTGCTGTAACTTTGAGGGTACCAAAGTAGCTGAGGGTAGAATTTAGGTTATTTGAGAATGCTTCTTATGACATTTTCATATCTACAGGAAAAAAAAAAAAATAAAGATAAGGAATCAGTGATTGAAAAAGACTTTTTGCAATGGCATCATGAGAAAACATTTTCTTTTATGGAAAGAAGAAAACAAGAGAATATGTTTTCAAACACTGAATAACTGTCCTAAACTTAGACAAACAACATAACAAAGAAAGGTGCCAGGGGTGGGATTACTTAAGAACAGATATTGTAAGGTAGAGACACACGAATCGGACAACTTGAATTTCAGATTTTAAAGATTTTTAAAGCCTCTTTTTTATTCAAGGAGAAACAAATTACCAGTGCTTGCTGAGAATAAATGAGAGTTAAAGGTGCAGGTTAGCACTCTTCAAGAGCCAGAAGAGGAAAATTCAGCCTGAAGTTAACTTTGAACCTGAGAAAAAGACCCAGTGTCTGCTTTCCCAAAGGCTGCCTTTATCTTCCATCTGAGTCTCCCCACCATCGAGCACTGCAAAGAAACAACTTTTTCATTTACACATCTGGACTTCACTTTAAACTGTCTTGGAAAATTTGTGCCAAAATAAAAAAGGCTTTTGGCACCTATCATATTAAAGGAGAAATGAAATAAGCAATAAAAAATAAACTGTAAACTAGCTCTGCTTCCTGTTGTATTTTTAAATTAATGGAAGACACTGTTGAAGATGGACAATGAACATAGTAGTTATTTGAAAGTAATAAATACATGTTAAGCCTAATTACAGAGAAAGAGTTATAAATATTCAACAATCATAATGCCAGCTTAAAAATTATCTGTGTTGGTTAAGACAACTCCAATTACAAGTGGTAAATCATTATGTTCCTGTGAACTGGTTGAGAAAAGCCTAACTGTGCCAAAGGTATTAATTCCTTGAAAACATTATGAGCAAATACCAACAATGTGTTAAAAAGTTTAAGGACAGAAAAAATAATATTCTCTGTAAACATCTGTTTCATGCTTTATTTGAGATATTTAATACTTCACAATGAAATTAATAATTTTAATCCTTATTATGCAAGTGAATTGACCTTCTAAATGAACATTGCAAACTAAAAATGGGCTGATGTGTAATGTGAAATTAAAAGTAAAAAAGAGACAATATGGTTAGTTACAGCTTAAATGCCAAGAGTTTTTACAAATTTTGGTGAAGTGGGAAATTTTCCTCTAAAACTATTTAGAATTAATACTGGAAGCCAGTTTTGCTACCTGTAGTGAGTCTTATAATAATCAGTTGAATACTGTGGAGAGTAATGCTCACCCAGTAGTTCCTCTATCAAGAGCAGAAGTTGCATCTTCACTCAAACATGAACACTAAAAATGGAAAAATACCCAGCAAGTCCAAATCATTAACAGTGAGAAGTTCAGCTCATCTATTTAAAACAATCCCAGAATCCAACTTCTCTTAGATACCTACATATCTGAAATTCAGGAAGGTATCTGAATTAAGGGGAAACCCAAAATGGGAATAGCAAAACTTCTATCTTAGAAAAGTCACAACAAATAAAGCACACCTCTCTTTCACTTGAATTCTAAAATTCCCTACATAAATTGCCCACATTCTAATTATTTTTATCTGAACTGGTATAAGTTGAAATTTTACAGTTTTCTATTAAGATGCATGTATAAAATAAGTCTTTACCTAAATATATCATTCCCCCAATAAATACTTTATAATAATGTATATCAGAAATTTAAAAAAAAATATAATAGTAAAAATAGTCTAAGACAGAATTAAAATACTGACTATGAAAAAGGAAAATTCCAGATACAGTTCTAATATTTGTAATACATGGTTATGAAAGACTGTATCTGATCATACAAATAGATGAGAGATACTGGAGAAATATCTAGATTACAGTAATTCCTTCGGGTAGCCACTCTTGTTCCCCTACTCCTACCTGCAATTACAAAGTGGCCAACTAACATGGCTTCCAAATGGTTAACCTGTATTTCCAGTTCTTTTTCATTATGGTAGATAAAAACATGCTGATACAGTGGCATTTTGCCAGTCTAGGCAAGGCCAGCATATCAGTGGAGAGCAAGGAATAGAATTGACAACTCTTGACTTAGACCTTGATGTATGTTTCACTTCCCTGAAACCATAAAAAATGCTGTTTGAAATGCCGTTACATAAAACTTCAAATTGAAGGTGCTCTCTCGCACTCTGGATACTGAAAAATGCAAGAAAGATACATTAAATTTTCACTGCTGCAGATGTGGTTTATGAAATCACTTCTCAGTCACTGCCGTGCCTGAGCATATGCACAGGAAGCCTTGTGGTTGCTAAGGGTTTCACGAATCACATTCGTTTCATGCTTATTTTAAGCACAGGAGTGGTACACACTGATCTGTAATTATGATTCAGTCATTAGAAAATAAATATTGAATATGCTGTAATTCAGCCAAATTTTGATATACGAAAACTTCAATCCCATACTGAAGAATTAAGAAAGAAGTTATGCAGCTATATGACACACACTGATATTTACACTTTCTCACTGATAGAACTATGCATTTTCATGGTGATAGAATTGCTTGGCTTTTCAAATATTGATCATGTTTATGCAAGATGAAGTGGGATTCCTTCAGGCAGGCATTCTCTATTAGACTTCATTTTACCTTAACTCATACTATAAATTTATCATTTAGCACCCTATTACTGTATAAATATTTAGGTCTCATTTAGTAACAGGTTCAAGTGTGTTGAAAGACTTAATCAAAATTTAGTCAAAATTCCTAAGTTTTCTGTAGCACCTAGCTTAAATCACAGAAAGCCCTGGAGTCTTACACACTTTCCACCTGAAATCATTAACTCACACAAGTCTAACCTTCCTTTGTGCACACCCAAGAATAAAACCAATTTCAGCCAAGCTTAAAGTGTCTCAAACTCTTATCTCATTCCTGCTGATTAACCATGATTAATGCTAATTTAGTTCCTTTGTTCAACTGTTTTCCAGGTTGAAGTTTAAATAAAAAAAATCTTCAAACTTCAAATTACTTACTATGTATATACATTCAGGTATTTTTGTCTGTCTTCTGCTAGATCCAACAAGTAACCAACTAGTCTTACACGAAACTCTATGACAGTTTCTATAGCCCCAATGTCCATTTCCATTACCTCATTGCACAGCCAGTCTATGAAAACAAATACAAATAATGTACAATCTGTAGGACTGATATGTAAATTGCAAATTATCCTTCCAATGGCTTTTGTTGAATATTTATTTTTGTCTGAAGATTGAAATTCAGTCTTTAAGGCTCTCCTGAATTGCATATACATTACACAGAGTGCTAGCTAAAGCTATTCATCTTAAAGTGGCTAAATACTTGAACAGTCTGTATGTCTCAAAGTCTTCATCATAATGTAGCTAAATTCACTATCAACAACAATCTGGGAAATGTAAACTCATCACCTGCCAAAAATCATGCTTGAAGGTGAAGAAAGACATGCCCCTTATCTCACATAGCCATTTAAAAAGCTTTATTTTTCCTGAAGGCAGCAGCTTTGAGAGCACTGATTGAAGAAGCTGCTAAAAGACACAGGTTAAGCCTCTAAGATTTCCAAAGTAGTCCAACCATTATTAAAAAAATAATAATAAAAAAAAATTGCATGGCAGAAGAAGAGTGTTTCTAAATAGATCACCTCACACTCACATTTGAGTGCTAGCTCTACATTACAGTAAACAACTTGTATCCAAACTTCTGTGCCACTGGAAAGCATCAGAGGAGTACAGCCCTCAGACATCTCACTGCTTCAGAGGAACATTCTTAGCCCTACCTCACAGCTCTCAGTCATCACAACTGCATCCCCCATACTTGTAAGAAACACCATGACCTACTTCTGCCTCAGGGATGGTCACAGAGTCATGGGAGATGTTTGCTGTTTTAAAGGCATTCCTCTTACAAGGCATTTCTCCAGTTTACAGTGTTATGCCACAATCCCTCTCCCCTTCACACAACCCAGCTGTTTTTAATATAATTGTGATGCACTAAGTATTTGATCTCATGACAAAACCAAGCAGAGTCTTTCTTGTCAGCAACTAGATAAATTAAATGGTCTTAAAATGTTTTTCTTCTCCCTCTCATGTTCCTTCTGTTGCCACTACCATGCAGTGGCATCTTATCAACTTATCAATTCTCACAAAACTATAAGGGCTTGGAAATGGATCTGTTGTTACTCTTTCTTTTATTCTGTTTCTCCTGTTATTCATCCTGAAGTTATTGGCATATCCACCCTCAATCAATGTGCTGAATATGTCCTTCATTCCTTGGGACCAAAACCTCTGGCTTGAAAAATGTTGATACTCATCTTTTGAAAACTGAATGCAAATTATTAGAAAGTCCTTATAAAAACACTAAGAACAAGCTATCATATAAAAAGTCAACTGATGCTCTTTCATTTAAGACTGCATTAACCAGAACTGGCAACTTTGTACTGAAAATTTTTTATAGACTACTACTAAGAATTTATGTTGCTGTCATTGTGAAGGCTTTTGAAAGCCTTTTTGGTGCAATTTCTGCAGCTGTTAAGGACTGAAGATTCAGTCAGTGTTCTGCACTAAAAATAATATTATTGCCCAATGATCAAATAATCTTCATCTATGACACTTACCACCAGTATTCTTTTCTCTACTTGATAAAGTCACATATGAGCAAACAACCCAGGAAATGGCCTTCATCTATAGTATAATAATGACACATTGTTCTGTAATTTCTCTGTGGAATCAAACTACATTAAATACTATATATTCTGTATATAATTACTATTTTGATTTCCCCAAGATAGAAATCAGAATCAGGACAGAATTTCTTTGCTGGAGACCACAGGTCAACATATATAAATGTTCAGACATGGTGCCACAGCTATCTCTCTGTGCCCCATTTCATCCCCTTTCTGTAGAAATTATGCCCACCTCAATGACTGACAGCACAAGTGCTTGTGTAACAATATGTCTCCAAACTGGTACTGCCAAAACAACCTGATTCACTACCCAGATATTTTGTACAATCATAGAATGGTTTGGGTTGGAAGGGACCTTAAAGATGATCTAGTTTCAACTCTCCTGCCATGGGCAGCGCACCTTCCACTAGAAGGGAACTGTTTCTACAGAAAAAGGTTAGGGATCATGTGTATGTGCAGTTACGCTGCCAAAAGAATCAGGGTAGTTGGTTTAGTTGGCCTAACACATCAACGTAAGAATCAAGATATAATAATCCAACTTCAATCCAAGCTCTAACTTGTAATTTGGTTTAGAACTCCTCCTTTCCTGCTTATAATTAAACACATGCAGTACCAGAATATAAGTTACACTTTTAATATATAATCACACCTTCCAGATGGGATGACAGAGCCAATTAATCTCGAATTTTGTTTTTTTTTAAGTGTACCATGGGTTCTGAGGAGCAAAGTACAGATCTCTATTTTTGGGATAAAATTGTGAAATGTAGAAAATACAAAATATTTGCAATATGAACTCTTGCAGACTATTGAATAAAATGTTAAAATTAATTAAAAGTTACCTTAGTCTGCCTAAAATGTAGAAAAAATACCACCACCTTAATTCAGATGTCTTTTTTACTGAGTAACAGCTTCAACATATCTAATTTTATGAAAGGACTTTTTCATTCAAAAGACAAACCAAGACACAAATGCTTTAACACAACAGCTGTAGTGATTACAGTACAATTTTGCTGTAAAATCATTAACATCTCAGTGGTTCTGAAGAGATGCTATAGTACATATGTGTATGACAATGTAAAAATATAAATATGGCTTTTATTTGAATTTGCAATACTGCAATTAAAATTAAGAAGAAAGAAAAAAATCAGGAGACGTTAGAATCCATCCCTCTGTTATGCGCAAAACTAACTTCTAGCATTTGGAATTGTTAAAAATAAATGTTCTGCTGAAGATTTGCCAAATCAAAGTATTTCAAAGTAGGTCTTGGTAATGAGAAGTAGAACACTGGAAAAACTTAAACACACTTGAAAGCTATATAAATGTTTAAAAGAGGAAAGAATCAAGTGGGTAAAATTTACCCCTATATTCTTTAAGAATGATCATAAATAGGATTAAATGTAACACAAACATTCTTATTTACACATGTGAGTTTGATCTAGGATTTGTACAAATGAGAGACTAAATTTGAATCAAGGTCAGGTAAGGAATTGAAATTCACTGTCTGTCCTTGAATAGCTCCATCTTTTAATACTTTGGGATGAGTAGAATTAAACTTTGAATACTTTGGGATTAAATAGAAACAAGTCCCTGGCCTCCATCAGGAAAAATATTTCTAAAAAAGTTAACAATATCATATTAGACCCATTATCCAGCACATGGTGCTGCTGGGCTGTGTGGATATTGGCTTTTATTCTGGAAAAAGTTGTGATAGGAATTGCAGCAAAACAAATAAAAAATCATCTGTTGTCAATGCCTCGTATCCAGCTGCCATTTTCATCAGCCTGCAAAGTGCATGGCACCTCTGTATTCAGGGTTCAAGATCTGTAGGAGTAGATTAGAGGCCTTTTGCTTAGTTGCTGATGTTTCCTTGGTCTTAACTCGTGCTACCCATAAGTTTCCCTTACTCCTTCCACATTTAATAAGAACAGACTGATGGGCTGTGACAGTATTATGCAGAAAGTAGCAAACTGCAGACTTGCTCTAATCTAGAGGACTCCATGATGGAACAGACCACTATCCTTACCACAGAATTGCCTAGGTTTTTTCATTCTACACACAGGACTTTGATGAGTTTGCATCTTCATTCTTACATCTGGAGGGCTTCAACTCGTATCTCACAAAAGGGCTTTAACTCATATGTCCTGATAAGACATACTTACCCCAACTGCTGTTCACATTTTCTTGCCTGACTTGAAAACATGCTATCAAACCAACATAATTATCAGCCTATTCAATAAAAAGTGACAATATTTTCACAGCTTCCAATTTGTTGGTGTTTCAGGTCTGAAATAAAGCATTCCTCAGAAGGTGTACTCCAGAAGCCGTCATCAAAAGTGTTACTTTTGTTTTGTTTAAACTGAGAAAAATCAGCAAACATAGACCGTAATTCACCTTCAAGATACTATGTTAATCTTTTATTGCTCATAATATATGTAGATGATTGTTATTTGCCTGTTTGTTCACAATTTACACATATAAGTAGGCTAGATTGTAAGTTCAGAACTTAATGCTCAAACTGATCATGACAATATTCAGAGAATATTCGTGATCAGAATAACATGGAATACACTCGTTCATCAAGAATTTTGGACAAAACATTTAACATTTCCATATCTCCAGGTGGAAGAAAACATACACAAAAATGTCTCTCAGCCCAAATGGATTACAGCAGAATTTGTCAGAATGTGTCGTTTCCTACAGAAGAGATACATTTGCTTCTTTCTTTCAGAATGTTCTTTAATTAATTAACACTCAGTTCTAAGGAGCTACACCATTGTACAACTGGTGCTGCTAACTAGAGCATCAGATCCAGCATCCTTTCCTAAGGCAAAGTACATAAATCAACTCTTGTGCTCTTATGGCAAAAAAATCGCAACCCCACACTAATTCTCAGGCTTTATGTCCGACCATCTTTCTTAGTTGCTAAATGACACACTGCTCCATTATTAACAAAAAAAAAAGTCCTACACTGATTTCAAAAGGAACAACCTAACTAAATTCATCCAGCCATATTTAATTACTTGTGAAATTGTTTAGAGATGTTCTGTTTATTGTCTACATAAATACTATACCAGAAAGTGCTTTCAGCTGGAAAATTACTGGGTTTCTAGGCAAGCAGTGGTTTGTAGGACAATTTCAAAATCAGCTTTTTATATCATAAAATTCTGTTCTTAATGTCTGTGCCTTTCTAGGACTCGGAAATTAAAATCTGACTTCTTCAAAGTGATGACAGAAAAACATCCCTAAATGTACTTTTCTAGGGATGTGAATTCTAACCTGAAAAGTGCAGCTCTCTTATGGTCATGACTAATGTAATTGCTAAATTGTGTTTCATTTTTCATAGCTCTACTGAATGAATCACTGTCCTTTACACTCTCTGCAAAGCCTTGACATTCCTTTCAAGTCAGAACCTGTCTACATTTTAATTTCAAAACCAGAAAACAAGTAAATTCTTGATTCACTGTTATAAGATAAAGTTTGTTTACACACTTACTAAGGATTTAGGAAAAGCTTGTGTGTATAAAAAATCAAAATAAGACGCAAACCAGTTTGTTAGAAAGTGTAACTACATACAGTGATTTGCCTGTCGTATTCTCAAACTATACACTGGTTTGTTTTCCATTGCTTTTCAGATTTTCCTATTGCAGCATATTTTTAATTGGAATCCTCAGTTTTGAAATCAAATTATTCACTTTAACTGAAAACACTACTCAGAGAAGTAAACCAGTAATTTGCCCAGGAAAACCAAGCCACATAGAAATACTACAGCAAAATATACAGAAGTTAAATTTCTGAAAATTAATGCAAGCTAGAAAGTGCCTTGTTCAGTAGTCTCCTATCTATGTATTGTTTTCAACTGCAGATACCTACATAATGTTTTCAGTACACAATGCAGGATGTTCTTGAATGGCTAATGGTGAAAGGAATACAAAGTCCATCGCCAACTAACAGTTCAGTTCTAGAGAACATGGTTTTGCATGTGTGCTTTGATCAAGCTAACACCCGAAGGTTACTAAGGGTTTGATTGTGATTACTGGGATAAAAAGTCTGTAAGATTTTATTGCCATTACAGGTCAAGAATAGTCACAATAGAGTGCAATTTCACTCTGGAAAAATAACTTGAAACTGACAGTGAATCAGATGGATATTGGCTGTTTGCATAGCCGCCATCCTTTTCTGGCTCAGCAAATGACAGTAACTGGTACAGACTATTTATGATCTTATACGGCTTGAATATCCAAGGTCAGGACCCGGGTTGGCTATCTGCTATATACTGTTCAGTAACACTAGATTTGACCATACTAGGACGTGAGTCTTCTAAGACATTTTATGTCTGTCTCAGCTCATTATTTCTCTGAAGTTTGGGGTTTTCCTAATGCCACATTTTATGGTAGGTGATTACTAGATATTACTGTAAGGAATGTTAAAGGAACTTGTGGACTCTAAGCAATTTTTAAGTTTATTTAAAGATGCAATTTTGAAAGATGTGTGAGATTTCAATGCTAACATTGGTCAGATATTTCCATTTTGTGCAGTGATACACACATGAAGAAAGTAAAACATGACCACATTTCTCACACAACATCTGAGGATACACCTCAAAAAAAAAAAAAAAGTCATGGAAAAGCAAAAGCCTTCCAAAACACTCAACTGGAAGGTAAATGCATAGCTGAAAACTTTGCTTCAGCTTGTTAACAGCTTTGTAGTGCTAAACTTGTTAGAGTTATTCCCATACATAATAAATGAAATGTATATTGAAGTAGAGAAGATGCATTTACCATGAAGCTGAAGGATCAAAGCAAGCAATGAAGGGTTCTAAATCTGGCTTTTTAACATTTAAGGCAAATGCAACAGTTGTTAAAAGATGGATTTGCTTCCTTTTTAGGAAACCTGTGTTGAATGCCTGACTGATTAACTGAGAGTATGCAAAAAAGTCAGGTTAAAGCCCTCCTCTGCCATAGTCAGCCAAGGAATATGAATGAAATATGAAGCCAGAGTAGACACACTGACATTTAATACAGTAACTAAAAAAGCAAAAATATTCATGTATTTTTATGAAGAAACTTGCCCAAGGCTCAATAAAGTGAACTTGAAGTGAGACATGTGGGAATGGCTAAGAGGAACAAAAAAGCAGGTGCATGTATGTCCTAAAGAAAAAGACATGCCATAACTGTTCAGGACTATAATATATAATATATATATATATATATATATATATATATATATATATAAAATATATATATTATATATATATTTATATATATATAAATAGCAAATTACATAGTTTGATTTGCTATTTTTATATATATATAATATTTATATATATATATTTATATATTTTTATATATATATATTTTAATAGCAAACTAGTTCCACAAATTCCTTATGATCTGGAAATGGAGATGGAAAACTAATGACCAAAAAGAAATACTTCTGGAGCTTATGCCAAGGTATCAAAAGCTTTTTGAGGTATGTGGTCTTCCTGTGAGCTACCAAAGCATTAGAGCATTCAAGGGCAAAGCCACATGGAAATAATGTCTGGGATGCAAAGTAAAACATGCTGGCTTTGCAAAACATGTTCCAAATACCAATATGTTACTGTAAAGACTGATTGATCGAGCTTCATAGGAGGATGCAGAATGCAGAATGTTTGTGTTAGGTGCTGGTAGGATTCAGAGAAGTTCTGGTCACATCTGTTTTAGACACCAGTTTGGGTGGCAAGATGAAGGGAAAAAATCGGTGTCAAAGTTGGGGTTTTTGAGGTCAATTTGTAGTTGCAAAAAGCAATGCAGAGGAAAAAGTTGGAGAAGTCCATTCTAAGTGTGGAGGCTGAACACTGATCAAAATGGGTTGCAAAAAAGCACACCAGGGGCTGCCTAAAAGAAATTAAAGAATGGAGAGTTTGCATTGCCCTTCCTGATATTTGGGTTAAGGAAGATATAGCAGCAATTGCACTGCTATGCACGTTTTGGCAAGGCAAAGCATCTGACCTTGGCACATATACTCGTATATCCACAGTAATGTGCACATAGACTATGCCTGAAAGAATAATCCAGGTTTTTTAATTGCTCTTTTAAGCCATGACTAAAATAAGTTCTTTTGATAACATTGTTTTAAACATATACAACTAAAGAGTACAAATGGCATAGCAAATTTTCAGTTACAGCTTCCATCTGAATGTTTCTGTCTGAGAAAAAGATTTGTTGGTTTCTGTTTAAGGGGTTTATGCTGGAGGTTTCCTTCACTACTTTTTATTAGTGACATACTGATCGAGGGAAGAAAATTATTTTCTGAAAATTTTTACTGGCCTGTAGTTTCTTATTTAGTCTGATGCACTGAATTTTAAAGAATGATAGTGACTAAGAATAGTTTATTAGTATTAGCACCTAACTATTGCAAACTATTTTATATGAGCAAGCTCTTCTGTGAGGCTTTCTCATAGTATATTTTGTGAGGAACCAAAATCTACTGGATTTTACAGCTGGGACTGGTATAAAAGATTCCTCCAGACCTTGCAAGTCAAGAATAGGTCAGCCTGAATACTGAAGCTATGGTCTGAATTGTCAGAAGTGTTAACATACTTACTCCATTTATCCTGTAGTCTGTTGTCAAGTTAAAGTGTCCACATCTCTTCAAGTGAATAAAATGCTTTTTTCCTTTGTCCCAGATGTCTACATGCTGTTGAGCAGCCACTACAAACCCCAAAGCTGGTTTTCCAGCAGGTTTCAGTGTAACATTTCAAGCCTATGCTATGTTCAAGCACTATGTGATTCCTCAGGATTTAAAGTGCCACCTGAGATTACCAGCCTGTTCCCACATCCATGGTAGCCATTCAAGTAATTTTCTTTGACCACCTTTCCTCCTGTTCCCTGATCTTGCAAACCAGACAGAGTGTATAGAAACACTATGAACAGCAACTGGAGAGCTAGTTCTCATTTCCTAGACTGGCTTCTTCATAAATAACCTGAAATCAGATATTGCTTTAAAAGGTGACAGTTTTTTTCTCTTTCAGACACCTGGACAGAGTGAGGGGAAGGGGTTGCTGTGCCCTAACTCCTCTAGCAATAACAAGGGTGTTATCTCTAGAGGAGCTGTAGGAAGCTGCTCACTGAACTTTCATGAAGGTTTGCTCAACACCCCAAGAGCATGGTTCCACCACTGACTGCATGTAGTCTCTGTGTACCTTCTGCTCCTGTCCTGTGAGTTTAAATAGCTGAAGTGATGGAGCTGTTTCTTGACTTGCTCTTGTATTTTTACGGGATGCCAGTAGAGGGCAAAGAGTACTTTAGACTTGATGTGAGAAGCCTCACATGTTCCCTGCAGAGCAGAAAAATTGCATGAGTTAGGGGGAAACACAAAAATGAATGGGAATTTGGGAAAAAGTGAAATCCCAGGACCACTTTCTTAGCTCTTTCTCATGTCTTGTGAGGATAGGTTTCCATGTGACACAGTAAAGTGCCGTTAATCATGGTGATGGTGCCCATGCTGCTCTCACAGCACAGCTGGACCCAAGGGACTCAGCCTCAAAGAAGCAGATCTGTTCTCAGCGGGACAGGTCCATTCCTACCTGTCTGAGGTGCTGTCAGTCCCTGGCATGCCTAGAAAAGGAAAACATGCTGGTTATGAGCTGTTACACTGATCCAACCCTCACTTCTTCACCAGCTTTCCCTCTGTCTTTCCTGAATGGCCTGCTTAACATGGGCTACAAGGAAAGGACTGCCATCAGTATCACATGGGACCTCATGGCAACTGAGTATTTCCCATTTCTTTACCAGGAAAGCCTAAATACAAGAGTAAATAACCTTTTTGGCTCTAGTCTGGGGAAATGGAATCAACTGTAATATAAACAATCTCTAAAGGCCTTGGAATTCAAGTAACTCAAGAAATTAAGACTCAGAAATACTGATCTTATTTAGATCCTTTCCCTGAGCTGAATAAAACATGATTTACATCAGTGTTCCAGATGGTGTCTAACAAGAATAAAGCAAGCTTTATTCTTCTCACTTTAATTTTGAATCATATGTGCAGCTGATTTATCAGTTCATTATAACAGGTTTCTCTTCTACAAGCAAATCCTAGGTGTCCAAGAAGATGGTTTATTTCCCTACTCCAGAAACAGAAATAGCTTAACATTTGGTAAAATTGCAGGCATGTATCACACGAGCTGATGTAAAACCATTCACCAAAAGAAAAAACCCAAAACAAACAACCAATCCAAAACAGGGATAAAATTGGAATTGAATTGTAAATAAGCTTCTTGTTCTTTTCCCTGAGAAAGCTGTTTTTATAAAACTTTCCAACAGTCAGAGGTTTTGCCAGTTCTCTCACCCACAAAGGGAATGATGTTTCTTTGAGATACCAATAGCTACTTTTTAAATGGAGCTATGCAAAGCATCTGTGCTACTCTGTAAAGCAAAGCCTTTCACAGAATTTCTTCTCTTTTTCTATCTCTTCTATTAAACAGTGGAGTAATGAGCAGGGACTTGCTTTGCTTGCAGTGAAAGACCACCAAATTCAGAATCCAGAGGATTATAATCAAGAGATGACTTTTGTAACTTTACATGCCTGACAACTGATCTACAGTACAATTCGTCCATGTATTCATCCATGTCACAAAAATATCCATACATGTGGTTGAAAATCAATGGAAGGAGAATATGGAGTAGGAGGCAGGGAGGACACACTGTTCAAGGAGAAGCTGCCTGAAAAGTAAAAGGTTCTTGTCTTCTTTTTCAAGAAGAAAAACAGATGGCTTAGGCATCGCAAACTTTGCCTTACCACTATTATGCCTAAACACTCTGTATTAGGATTGGGAACCAGGCAATGAACAAGAAGATCCCATACAACACCATTTTCCAATGGGCTCAACAACTAAGGAAGCTCAGGAAATAGAAATGATATGAAATCTCTTTTATCTGTTTATTATTCACACTGTTTCATTCTTTTTTATGATAATATATTTGAGCTATGCTCAGACAGCCATTTAATCTTGGTAAGTAGAAGAGAGTATTCTATTTCTAAGATGTGTATGAAATATTGCATCTGATTTCTAGCAGACACTCTATATGCTGAGTAACCCTAATAATACAATATAGGAATAATGTTAAAGAGTGAGAAAAGTACATCTTAGAAATGGACACAAACCACAGAAATGTAAAGCTGAAAAAGGGACCTCAAGAGATCACTGAATCTGCCCTTCTGTACTGTACAGTAAATGCAACAAGACCATCCTTGACAGCTGTTTGCCTAAACTGTTCTCAAGTCCTCCAACAGTTTGAAATCTATGCCCATCTAGGACAGTTTATTGCTTTTACAGTTGGAAAGCATTTTGTAGCATCAGGTCTGTCTTGTTTATTGCAAGATTCCTTTGTTTTATTTTCTCCAAGGTCTGCAAGAAGCAGTTTAGCCTCCACTTAGCACTCCTGAGCAGTCTTTAACCCATCAGAAAACCTATGTGTACTAGCTGTTTGCTTTCCCTTCTTGTCTGAATAAATACGTTTTCAACATTTTCTAATTGTTTTCTCAAACATCCTGCTTTCTTAAAACACTTCTCTGTTGCTGTGATACAGACTACTCTCATCTACAGCTTCCTTAAGATCTGATGATCTGAGCCCATACGATGTCCTAAAGAATGGAATAATACCTCCCATCTCTCATATATGCTATTTTTTTCTCATACATCCCAGGATAACATTCATCCTTTTAGAAGCCATCACACTTCTTTGGTGGGGTAACTTTTACTCCCAGATTCTTTTATTCAGCAGCAATTCTGATGCTATTCCAGATATTTTATTTGATTTTACTTTATTGACTTGCTTGAGATGGGATCGATTTTAAGAATGTCCCTATATGGGCTCTATAGTAATGCATGCTGGTTTTTTTCTGGTTTTAGTTTCTTCATAGTTAGCTGACCAGAGGCCTCTGCACCTAGAGCAACCAAAATTTAAAATTAACATGAAAATAGGAACTAATTATTTCTACTTGGTAACGAGAACAGAAAACTATCATGAAATTAAGAAAGATTATGGTACCTGAAAAAAACCACCATCTGCTAAGGGAAGGGGTAGAAACATTGTCAGTAGATCCCACCAAAACTGCAACTAGCTAGCTACTCATTGTCAGTATACAGTTGTACAAGCTTGCTTATTGCAAAGAGTCAGATGTTAGAGAGGGAAGAGATCTGCTCACACTTGTTAGCATTCCAAGGCTATAAATAGCATTGAACGAATGAGAGAAAATGAAGCTTGCATTAGGAATTCTGTGAAGGACACTTATCTGGGTTCTTGTCTGATCCCCAGTGATCGGTGGGCACTGCCTCCCTTGTGAGAATATGGATGAACGAAGAAGCAGCAACAAGACATGAGACACCTCATAGTTTGGAGCAACAGGGAACAAGGGTATATCCTCAGTAACTGTCAGCTGCCCTCCTGAGGAGTCTTCTTCACAAAGGAACCTTGTACACTTTTCATGAAGCACCTCTCTCTGCTGTTTGCTCCTTGTGAGTAGATGCTAATTTTGCTTCCCCAAACTCCTTTCCCAGCAGGTGGCAGATGGCAGCACGTACTCTGCCTTCCTTTCTTGAGGATTCCTGTTAAGGGAATGTGCAACATGCAAGAGTCCCACTGCACAGAAATACTTGAGGAAAGGGCCTTCAACTCCAACAGAAGAAATGAGAGAAAGTGCCTTGTTACAGCTGTTGCATTCACCCCAATTCATGTTCCTACCCTTCCCACTTCAAATATCAGCCAGGTCTAAACATAAGCCAAAGCAAAGATCTGTTCAGCAGGACACAGGTGTCCTGGGTTCAGCTTAAACCATGACAATGGGTATGTAGAAGAATCTTTGCTGCCTGCAGTTAACAAGATTTCTTATTTCCCCTCACGTGGAGTACGTACTGTGAGCAGATGATGCTCTGGAGTGAGGATCGCAACATTGTTCTCCTTGCCAAAGCTCAAGATGATGACTGTCCTCATCTAGCCCTGTTTCTCATTCCTAGGGTTATATTTTGTGTACAATTACCCTGATGGTGCTAGCTATCCCTGGTACTCAGAGAAGACTCCTCTACCTCAGTTTGTGATTAGTCAGCTGTGAAGTATGGAAACTATGTGAAAGCCACTGTAACCTATAACTCTGCCTGGAGCCAGTGGCACCTTCTATATTCACTCTTTGTTCTTCTGTGCCAGTAATTAGCTGATTGCCCCATCTGAAATGTTCCCTTTATACTCCCTGGCACTATAATACACTGTAGTTCAACTATGGCACACAGTACCAGCTAAATCCATGCTATGTGCTCTCATGCATTACTAGCTTTCTATAGACTCTTTGATAACACAGATGACAAACCTTTTGATGGGGGCTTCTGCACAGATGTGGTGTGAGACCCCATTCCCATTCCTGCCTTCTCACTGGTGTTCTGGAGCCACTCACATTGGACATTAATCTATGATATTTTTACAGTCACGGTTTTGGCATTTATTGGGAATAAATAACTGGAAAAATAGTACATGTAGATTTCTCTAGTGCTTAAAATATCCATGGTAGGAGTTTTCTGTACCTTAAAGACTTGATGAGTAGGCTGTCTAGGTTATACTGGTTGCCATCTGGCTCTCAGTTCCACTCTTTGTTTTCAGTCTCCAGGCCATTATGTCTTTAGTAAATAATCAAACATATTTTGTTCTATTCAATTTTCTTGTTGAATTCTTGATTAAGAGCCAAACATTTATTTAAACAGGTGATAACTTTGTTGCTTACTTGGTGCAACTGGAACATAGTTTTAGGTCACATCTACATGACAAATGTAGTCATGTCAAACAGTTTGAACACACAGCAACAAGCTAAAGTGTTTCTGTAGGGTTCCAGACTAAAAGGTGCTAAGCTTTATCCTCCCAGTTCAGTGGCTGGAGTAGTAGGGACAACTGTGGTCATAAAGTAGAATTGGGGAGTGTAGGAGTGATAATAAAAGGGAACTGGAGTGGGAAGAAGGGGAGGAGGAATATGAAACTGGAAAGGGTGCAACTACAACTGACATAGCCTCTTCCAAAAATATTTTGAATCCCAGTCTCATTACAAGTCTCTGCAAGTATTTAGATAGGCTTGCCTGGTCCACTTTGTGGCCCTGTAGTGAAGCTCTACCTTTGCCCTTACCAAACCACATCACTGCAAATCTAAATCCACAGCATTTTTTATCCACAGATAAAAAATAGCATGACTGAATATGTGTGAAAGCTTGAACCTTTTCACTGAAGGAAGTGAAGGACCACTGATTCAGAGAAAACTCCCGGAACAAACTCACCAACAAAGTTTTCAAGCTGACAAGCAGGTATTCCTTATTACGGTGCTGGGAGACACAGGGGATAGCTCCTCCTAACGTGTATCCCTGTATTGATGCACAAGCCATCCTTATATAGTCCCTGGCCATACACACACATTCACGAGGTTACATGTGGATTACATCATTTTCCAGAAAGTTCCCCACATGTGTACACAAATGTGGTGGTGGTGGTCTCTGAGGGTCCTTTACTTCGTCCAACAATCTTCATAACTTCTGGCAGCCTCTGAAGCACCAGCTTAATTAACATTACAGACATAGTAATCATCCTGTCCTTCTAATTATCAGTTAGTTTAACTACACCCATCCTGGACCTCTGCTAGTCCCAGATATTCCCCATCCCCAGGTCCTGTTTTTCTTACATTTTTTATGCTAAGGTAAGGACCTAAAACTATGTCAACCACAACAGTTTTTCTTCAAGCACCTCAGTTATTTTCACTACAAAGCCATCAAACTTAACGTTGCTTAGAACTGATTACATTCTATGCCTTTGTGCCTCCTTGTCTCACCACACCCCTTAGTGCCCTGGTTTTCTAACTTCCATCTCCTTTAGCTGAAGCTGTTCTGGCTGGTGTTCTTTGAGTCAGAGAAGACAAATCTATCTTCTGGCTATCAGTCTGAAATGCCAAATGGCCTCTGTGTCGTGCCTGCAGGCAGCAGTGACATTCCTAGGGGGGCATGGGAATTGTAATGGGACAGATGCAACACAGCAAAGGAAAATGAAAATTAAGACATGTAATCATGGAGAAAACTGTTGAGAGCCAGAGGAGACAGACAAAAGGGGTGGAAGTGGTATTCTTCTGTGAATAATGAGTTGGGTCATTACTGTGTAGGTGTGAGGAGAATAGTGTTGGAAAGCAGTCGCTGCTCTCCTCCATCCTGAATCTTGTCATTTTAAAGAATGTTCATTTTACAGTAAATAAATTGTGATAATCTCGAAGCCTTTTCCTCCGTCTCTGTGCCAGAGGAAGCTAAGTTTATCCCAAGCATTTCCAAAGCTACATAGCATTTGAAGGCACAGTAATTTATGGGGTCACAAATTTTAAATGAAAGCCAGTTAGACCTTCAGTCCATTTCCACCTTATTTTCTTATTTTTGCATTCTCTAAAAAAAAGTGTGTCTCAAGCCTACACATTTTAACAGCCTGACAGTTCTTTCCTGCAGATTTTGTAGCTTTCAGCTATTATGCCCACATAGATTCTACTTTTCAGATACAGATAAGCATCGTTGAACTAAAATTCTTCAGAAAATTCAGTATCACTTGGCCAGACAAGGTCTTCAGAAAACTTATTTTCATGTGTTTTAGAGAAGATGTCCCTACAAGTAACAGATTCCTCAGTTACTGTAGTTCTGGGTCTCTGATTTCTTCCAGTACTTGATAAAAATTGTGTCTCTTGCCCTAAGATAAAAATTGTTCTCAATTCAAGACCACTTCCCTTTAACTTTGCTTGAGTGACATGCTGGGGTTATCAGAGTAGGGGCTAGATGTCAGGCTCTCCTCAATTTAAGCAGCTGTAATGGATGGATAACTTGAACGACAGAACTACTTGCACCATAGAACCTGAAGGTTGAAGATTAGGAATAGATATTTACTTTGCCATCATCTGTTCTTATGTACATCTCAGAATCTAGTCTGATATTTTAGAGAGCCTCACTTTCTGAAGAAACAGCATAGACGAAAATCTGAAAACCTGGTGTTTTTTACATGAAGGAATTTTACATGATTTCATGCCTTTCTTACTTTGAATTAAGACACTAATTTTCTACCATTTATTAAACAGAGACCCACAAAACCAGCTAAAGAGGGCAGCATCCCCCTCAGATGTCCAAGGCACACTGTTTGCTCCTGCTCTTGTACTAATTTCCCATACTAATCAGCAATTAAAGAGAGATTAGCTTACTATTTTTCCTTCCTTTCCAGCCATGCCAGAGATGGAGTTGGCAAAAGTCCCTGGCTGAGAGGAACAGAAAATATAGAAAATAGAAAAATAAGACTTGTGCCTCAAGTCTTGATTTGATCCCTTGCATTTTGCTAACTGCCAATGCACAATCAATAAGCAGCAAATATGAAGGTTGCTAGAGAAGGACAACACAGCTTTATGAGTAAACACTTATCTTCTAGCTTCAGAATTGTGTGACTTCTATTTAACACAAACATGGTTTAATTTCACATTCACATGGACATGTTTTGCAGTTCTGCCCAGCAACCAGGAGTATGTAGGAACGAGTGCTCTTCTGCACCCTGTTTATTTTGATCAGCACGAGTAGGGTCCAACCCACAAAGAAGCACACAAGAGGATTTTTGTCTCTGATCTTAGCAGTATTAGGAATTATACTTCCTTATACGCCCAGAAACTTAACCAGACAAAGAAAATGTGATCAAGAAGTACCCAAAGCTGTAAGCCCACAGAACAGAGCAAAGCTGATGACAGGCTTCGACCTAAAAAGGACAGGATGGTGCCACACACTACTTTCATAGAATCATAGAAGCTTTTGGGTTGGAAGGGACCTTAAAGACTATCCAGTTCCAAATCCTCTGCCATGGGCAGGGACAGGTACTCCTAGACCAGATCACTCAAAGCTATGTCCAACCTGGCCTTGAACACTTACAGTGATGGGGCAGACACAACTTCCCTGGCCAAACTGTGCCAGTGTCTAACCACCCTCATAGTGAAGAATTTATTCCTGGTATCTAATCTAAACCTATCCTCTTTCAATTTAAGGACATTCCCCCTTGTTCTATTACTACATACCCTTCTCAGAAGCCCCTCTCCAACTTTCTTGTAGGCCCCCTTTAGACATTGGAAAACTGTTGAATGGTCTTCCTGGAGCCTTCTATATTCAAATATTATATTCAAATAAGGATAAAAGTCAAAGTACTTGTTTTTTTTCCTGAATAAATAATGCATAGATCTAATTTGAAAACACAAGTACTTTTATTTGGCATATTTAATAAAATTCTTTTGCATTCTTTCCCAAAAGGTTAGCATGGGAAATTGCAAAGACTGTCTATGGGAAAACTGCTGACTTTTACTTCATATATTTTGTGTTTTAACCTTCTCACCCCAATTTCAGAATTCATCTTTTCAGTTTGTTTGTTCTGCTTTCTCGGTCATTCACAGCCCCACCCTAGCAAGGAGAAAAGGGGGCAGGGTGCACTTTCCACAGCTTCCTCCATGTGCAAAACAACATAGCCAACAAGGAGTTATCAGTAGCTCGCTTCTACTTTTTCCTATAAGTGGCAAGGAGCAACAAAAGGGAGATAACTTCCGGCACCCCATGTAAAAATATTCTAAAAATAGCAAATAAACTTCTTTTATTTCACAGTTATTTCAGTCTGTAAAATCCAAAGTGACTATTAAAATATTTCCATCAGAGTATTTCTTCTATTTCAATGTATTTCTTATCTATATATTTTTCAATCAGGAAGAGTTATGGCTATGGGCTGTACTTGGAAACTTGGACTTCAGAGGAAGCCCTACTAACTAGAACCTGGTTTTCAGGGAGCCTCTGTACAGGTTAGTGTCAGCAGCATCCCAATCCACCTCAACTCCCCCTTTCCAGATAATCCTTTCTGATCTGAAGTAACAAATATCCTTGGTCAGTGAGCTGAATTTTTGTGGGTGTTTCACTGTGGAACTCTTTGCTCCTATCTGTTGTAGTACCATTCCCTGTGCTAGGGTGGCTGTGTAGTCCAAGATAACCACCGCTTGAATTTATTTTCATCCTAAGACAAAAAGCACCTGCCTTGCACACTTATATGTGTTTCCACAAAACATCACAACCCTCACATGATGAGACTGGTTTTATTGGAACTAGGATGAAAATCAAGGCAGTAAAGGTCAGTAGTGCACCCCTTTCCCTGCATAAGACTGCCTGTTGTACCATAAGTTGGCAGCAGTCACATCAGCTGCATTGCAGAAGAAGGTGTCTGCTGTTGTGATTTATGGCCACGACATGTGTCAACATGCTAAGCAGAAAGAAATCGTTTAGCAATCTCTTCAAGTGTCCTAGGCTGCATGAGACTTGTAGGTGAAGAACATGTCTGAGGAATTGCTAAGGGCCTGCCAGGGAAAGACAATGCCACAGGTCATCTCTCAGCAAGACACATGGCCCCTGGCAGGACAAGGATTGCTCCCACCCACTGCTCCCCCTAGTTCCTCAGGCATAGAGTCAAAATAAAGCCACAGCCTGCAATCACACTGTGAAGAGATCACAGCTGCATGCAGGGCAGGGAAGTTCTCCAAAGGCTTTCTGGAACAAAAAGAAGCCAAAATTTAACAGGTGTTGTGCTCAGCCTGCCCTTTTTTATTCCAGAGGAGATTTGCATTAGATATAAGGAAGAAATTCTTCACTATGAGGGTAGTAAGGCACCGGCACAGGTTGCCCAGGGAAGTTGTGAATGCTCTATCCTTGCCAGTGTTCAAGGTCAGATTGGATGAGGCTTCGAGCAACCCAGTCTAGTAGAAGTTGTCCCTGCTCATGGCAGGGAGGCTAGGACTAGCTGATCTTAAGGTCCCTTGCAACCCAAACCATTCTATGATTCTTACTCATGGGGAGGTAGAGGCTAAAAAAAGGTAGAACCAAATCAATCAATCAAACAAACCAACCAAACAAAAAAACAACTAAAACCAAACCAAACCAAACCAAACATCACAAAACACCGAACCCTTGCTGAAAGGCACAAGATACAAATAATGAATTTGAAAAGAAAACTCTTCCTGACCTCCCCCACTTCCCCACAGGTCCTTGCCTAAGAGCTGAAAGAGTTATTCTGTAGGTTTTTCAGTCCAGCTACAGGAAATATCCTTGAAGGGAGTGAAATAGCTTTTCCCTGTGTAAAATGGTCCTGAAAAGCAACCTACTCTGTCATTGTCTTAATCTCCCAGAATTTAAAGTTCAAGCTCTCCATTTCCATGAGCTTCAGGTTGCTGGGTATCGTGTTGCACCATGCACTGTAAAGACCCGTAAGTGCTCAGTGAAAAGATTACAGTTTTTTTAAGTGTCAGTTGGTCTGTGATTTTATCTATTAAGCTATTGTGTTCAGGGGAACCCACAAGCCAGGCATGGACCATAAGAACAGGCACTTAGCAGATACAGGTTTGTCCTGTTTTCCTACTTCTTACTACCCTGCCCCCTATAAACGACTAACACACTACTAAAGTACCCAGGGCAAAAGGTGAACAGGCTGTGGGTTCCAACCTGCTGGGAGCAATAGAAATGTTATCAGGTGCTTACTAGAGTATGTCCTGCCCTCAGCCCCATGAAGGGACCCCACCTCCCTCTTTGGCTGTTTTTGGCATCAATCACCTCTTCCTCCTCCACTACTCCTCTGTTGTTGAGCTGGAGGAAAGCCCAGAGATCAGCTACTTTAACTCAAATGATAACACCATCCACACTTCCCTCCTGTCCTTATGCATCTCCCCACTTTCCTTTTAGGCAATTTCAGTTGCCTAAAAGCTAAAAGTAAGTCTCTGCCTCCAGGCTGAGGTTGGCCCAGTTTCTGCAGATGGCTCCATCTCCACCATGGGGATCACTAAGCCACTTTTTGCTACCCATTAAGGCAAGTACTTATCTATTTTCCAAGGTGTTTTAAGGAAACTGCTGGAGTTGTGGTGAGCATTGCTGCTAGAAACCTTGTGAAAATTCATAGATGTACTCAGCTCTTTTAATAGTTCTGGCATAAAATTCACATAGCAGTCAAAGGCCCATTTTATTTTATTGTAGTACTGTCAATTCTAACACTACCTGACTCTACTTTAAAAACAGTCCCTTGAAAAAAACAGTCCCTAGAATAAACTTTCATTTATCTTTCAACAGCTGTCCAAAATCCTCAATTAATAATACCTTACTATGCTGTATCTAATTGAAGACCAGATGCTGTTGAATTAAAGTCATCAATGCCCCATACAAGTACAGGTGTATCTGTGTGCCTAAAACTTGCTTTATCAGCTCCTTACCTTCAAGCTCTTTGGACCAGGACAATTTTCACCCGTGAGATGCATTACAAACACAGGTATTTGTGAAAAAAGGAAATCTCCTTTTTTTGATAGACATTCTACTCATGATAGAGGGGATAAATTGTAAAATTTTTATTGCAAAATATTAAAATAAATTACATTTTACAAAGACTTAGCAAATATTTACATACAGTGTGATTCCAGTGACAATCAGCAACAAATAACAGACAGACAGGCATATTATGGAGTGAGAGGAGTCAGAACTGTACAAACTTCAGAAGCCATATGAAAGACAAGTTAATTTTTTAAAAGGTAAATCCATCACAAGTGGAAAAAAATCCCATGAGGCACAGAAATTATAAGTCTATAATAAAGTTCTTCATTTTTTTTTGTTTAGGTTAACAAACTTTTATATTGTTTTTTGCTTTCCTCATCAGTGACGCTTGTCTGTCACTACACATGCTCTCCCAGATCAACTGGAAAAAAAGCCAGTGAAATCAAAATCAATATATACAACTGTGTCGCCATGGATCTGATATCAATCTGGTTTTATTTCTCTATGCTTTGTGACATCCATTGCCAGCAACAGATTCACAAACCATTCAAAACCATTTAAAAAAGAATTAACACGCCACTTTCTGTACTTCCTCAGTGATTTCGTACCAGTGTATCAGATGTGTTAGTCTGCCTGATGTGGGATACATATCTGAAAATTATGCCCCCCTTGGTAAAAATAAGCTTCAATAGCAGAAGACAATCAAGAATTGTCACAATGAAGTAAAGAAGGACGAGGTCACAGTCTATAGCACTTAAGAGGGCTTTTGTAGGAATAGATTTTTGTTGTCAAATTTCAACTTTTTCTTTTTTTAAGCACTGGCTCGTCTTGGCAATGTTAGTAAGCTTATATTGTGAAAGCAGACCCATGATTCACATGATGTGACTGAAAATGCAATCTACTTGTAGGCTATAGCTAGAAAGAAGAGTTTCTACTTCTATTCCACCCCTGGTTTATATGTGCTTTTAGGTTTAGGGATTATACCTTATTTTTCCCCCCACCTTCTTTTTTAAAAATCCCCTTTCCCCTCTTTCTGGGAGGAGATGTGTCTCACCTGTAAAACCAATTCCATAGCTTTAAGACAGCTGTTACCATTATCAGTTAACCAAACAAAATCTTACATGGCGTCTGAAGAAAATGTTTCCAGATGGACCAGGTAATTGAAATAACTAAAAGACTCTACCAAGTCGCATGGGGGAATTCACTCACAGGCACTTCTGGGGCTGAATAACTCAGAATCCAGCCTGGATATCTCTCTAACTCACCTCAGAACATATAAATCTGAAGGCAGAAAGACATTAATTTGGATCCACCAGGCAGCTGGTTTTCTCAAGATGTGGAAGACAGGCAGGCAAAAAGCTGTCTTACTTAGCACTTCGGCAAATCTGAGATGGCACCATAATTTGGAAATGGTTCATCTTCTTGGAGAGAACCAATGTGAAAGCTATGCACCAACTAAACCCTCCAAAACACTGAAAACAAGTAGGGCTTAATGAGACCAATTGTGATGGCCCCTGTGTAAAGAGGAATTTTTTTCCCAGTATCAGGATTATGTTAAGGCACATGGTGGGATGTCTTGAGAACGGTTTTGTGAGGTGTGATCATGTTTCCCAAAAAAGTGGGAATATTGTACTTTGTTTTAATAAATTTAAACCATTCCTTTATATCCCATGATACTTATTATGCAGACTTAGAGTTTATGCTGACTACACTGGGAAAGGCCAGAGAACCACATCTAACTTGATAATATGAAACAGATCCCATTCATTCTCAGCTCTGGTGTACAAGTGCACTTTGCTACAGAGAATGCAGAGTCTGGGTTGCAGTGTGCAACGTCTTCTCCCAGTCAAAGCGGCCCAGCCAAGTGTCTGGGTTGTATTATTTCTGTATTAAAGAGAGGGGGTTTTTGTTTGGTTTGTTTTGGTTTTTTTTTTTAATGGAGAATGGAGTATGCTTATCCATTTCACGTAGTTTCAGCAAGCCTCTTCTCTCCTCACTGTTTTATAGCTTCCTAACTGTGACTAAAACTTTGATCTTTGCATCAATAATGGAAGACAAATTGAAGAACAACAAAAACTATATGGAGTGCTTTCTCATTTTCTCTGCAGTTAATGTATACTTTTTAAAACAAAAGAAAAAGAGAAGGCTAGACTTTCTACACAAGTATCCTGTGTATAATGCATGTAGTCTTACCTACCATTTCTTAGAGTTACAAGCTGTTAACCACTATCCTTCAATTATACAGAAATATTTGAAGGGTGTGGGAGTAAATTTTAAATGATGGGGGTATGGGTGTCTATTAGAAATGAAACAGAATCTTCTCAGTATAGCCTCTCCCTCTTTCCTGTCAGATACAAATCAAATTCATCCACCCACCCCTGCTTCAAATAACAGTAATATAATAAAATTTGATTTCAAATTAGAATAGTTCAGTGATATTATCATAAAATACAGATTAACTACCAAATCCAATGATGTTGACTCCACATTTTTGCCAGTATAACAGAGGCGCCTAGTATTCAACTTCTGTTTGAAAGAAAAAACATCATATACATGAAAAATTCTGAAAAGATGACTGGAAAAAACAGTCCCTTGTTTCACAGTAGATGACTTCAAATCTTCCCCATCAACAGGCTATCCAACCAGAGTGTTAGTTTCCCATATGTCCTTCTCCCACTTCTTTTGAGGAGGCCAACAACTGAAGCTGCAGCCAATATTTGCAGTTATTAGAAATAGCTAGTAATTCAAAATTAGCATTGCAAGATTCCATAAGCTCTTCTTGCAAAGCTAGTGAGTCTGCCAGCATTACACTGAAAATGAGAATGAGAACTTTTAACTGTTTGATGAACTTCAGAAACTTCTGAACATACTGGAATGACTTAAATACTGTAAGACTAAACAAAACAACAGAACTTGACATATTAAGGTTCAAAGGACTTGGCTATTTTCTGTTCCAAGTATATTGGATACGACTGAAGTCAGTACCTTTTGCCAACATGTAATCAAGAGCTTCATTTGAAAGAGTTGTTGGGGTCAATACATAGATATGGAAAAACAAATAAAAATAAAGCCATGGTATAACTTTCTTTCTAGCCAAAACAATTTGGGCAGAAGTGTTATAGACATACTTCCTTCTCAAAGCCCATCTCCAGGCCAAAAAATAATACTTTCAGGAGCTTAGAGCCAAAGTTCCTTTAAAAAACTGCCATATGGCCTTAAGTCACTAGATCACATCTCAGTTTTTCCAAGATTTGGCATTGCCCAACCTTCTTGAAAATGGAATGGAATAACCATTGCATACGCACATAGGTCAAACTTTGAAACAAAGCAAATAAGCAAAGTGTAGTCAACTGTTTCAAAAAAATCATCTCTCATTCAAGCCTAGTGTGAAGTACCAAGGCAGGGAGGAAGGGAGGAAACACAAAAGAATACTGACTATCCCACTGCACAGATCATCAGCAGTGCTAAAGGTCCCTTCTGATAGGCATTAGGGCATTTGGAGATATCTGTGCCTCCCAATGTGATTTTGTCCTCAAAACAGGTTCAATAAAACTTCACGTGTACACAGATACTGTATAAGGTTCATTCAAGTATTTCCTCTAGGAAACGGATAGTGGAAGGACACTTTCAACATTAAAAAAGTTCATTTCATCCTGCATATGCTCATACATGCTTTGATCGATAGGTCTTCCAGTCACTTTAATTGTTAACGGTTCTAGGGCTGATGTGCAGTTTACCAGCCCAATTGATGAGCTTCATCCCAGGTGAGTTTTCCTTGTTAGAAGGCTCCTTCTCAATCCATTCCTTTGGAATTTTTAATTTTAATGTTTTATTTATGAAATTACAGTTCACTACAATTTGACAAGCACTGACATATTCTAGACAGATGCTTCAGAAGCTTCCTTCTCAGTCTGCCAGCATACCTCAGCTCAGATCTGTGTCCTGGTATTTCATCTGAAGTTTCTTATTAAGTACAACTAGTGGTTGCACCATTTTATTTGTGGTAACAACAGTGGGAAACTTGGGAGGGTTGGGGGGGAAAGCAAACCCCTTGCTTTCATTTGTGATCAAAGCAGGATTCAAATCCAGGTTTTCAGAGTTAAAAGGCTAATGGAGTAACCGAACACATTTGATGCCCGGAACAGTCTCCTTGAACAGTACAGTTACACTTCCAAACTACTTCCTCCATGAAATGCATAAACACACAGCAGGTCCAGTGTATTAACTAGTTTTTTCTTTTCTACCTTGTTCAAGAACCATAAAATCCCAAGAGGAAGCAGGACTCCAAATTCAACTGTTATTTTACAAGTTTTTCAGATAAGCAAAGCTGACTGGCTCAGAAACCAACTTAGGATGGGAAAAGGACACTGGAGTTTATTAGTTTGGGACTCGCATTTGTTTTCAAAGAGACAGGAGAAGCTGCAAAACCATCCTTTTCTCCTTGTTCCATTAATTTTTTCAATATGCACTGACCACTTACAGAAAACCATTGTCAAAAGCGCTTCACGTTGCAGCCTTCGCGTTGCTTACTGTATTATATTCATTCATCAGTTGTTCGTAAGGCACAGAAAGTTCTAGTTCATTACTGGTAAAGGTAGATTCATCAGAGGATGGGAATTTTACCATTTTTTTTGCAGTTTCAGATTCCTCTGCAAGATTATCATCCATGGAGGATTTTGAGGTTTCCTCATCATCAGAGATATCGTCCTCTTCATCATCTTCTTCATTTACAAATGTTATATTGGCATTTTCAAATATTAAGGGTCGATAGTCTCTGGAATCCCATACTTCACCTTCTTCTTCACTAATCCTGTCCAGCTGGTTTACAAACATGGTTCCTTCTAGAGGACTGTTCCCAATACGTTTATCATGCATGGGTCTTAGTACATGACCATTTTGAATGTTCAGGGAAGCCTCATCATACTCAAATGACTCTGTCTTTGTGTAAGTCACCTGGGCATCTATACTGGCATTCTGCATATTTTGTTTGGCATTTTCTACTTTAATAATTTTGTCATTGCTAGTTTTCAGGGCTTTCTTCCCAATTTGTTTAATAAGATCATTGTAGGTCTCTTCCTTCTTTGAAAGGAAGCTGAAAATATTGACATCCTTTGAAGTACCCATTTGAAGGGGCTTTTTAGACCGAGGATGGTTGTCAAATGACTCTTTTCTTTTTTTCCTCCGTTTCTTGATTGCTTTATGGACTTCTACAAACATACTGACCTTCCAGTTAACAAATAGTGAAAGCCAAGCTAGTCCCAGATAGATCCATAACTCCACAAAATATCTGTAAAGGGCGTGATAGTTTGCATCTGGATTTACACCTACAAAGAATTGAAAACAAGAACATTACTGCAAGAGGACTCACAGCTTACGACCCTGAGAACTACTCCCCTCTACGCTAGCAGAGCCTTGTTTGAACACTGCTTTGAGAGGTGGTAAACAGGTATCTGAAACCCTTCTGAAAGAAAAAATTGGTCCTAGGTTTTCCACTTCCTGGCTGCATGTATTCTCTCCATTGGACTAAAACAAAATGTCAGACTATTTTATCCTCCCTTTGTAAACTATGGAAATGAACTTTTTCCCTGTTTGAAAATGATAAGTCTTTTCCCTGCCATTGAGGTATGGATAAAAGTACCTTCCGTGAGAAAAGGATTCAGAATTCCACTCACAAGGACCATCTCCAAAGTCCTTAACACTACAGTGGATTCAGGAGGGAGATACCAGTATACTTAATGTTTCCTGTTGACTAGTTCTAGACAGCTGCAGAGAGCATTGCCCACTTATGCAATCTGCTTAGTAAACTGAATCCCATTCAAAGATGCTTAACTATCATGGTGGCTAGGATAGGTCCTTGTCCGAAATAGGGACCCAGGGTACCTGAAAGAGTTATGAACTCCAGACTTAGCCCAATTAAGTATCTGAACAAAGACTGAAGAGTCAAGATTCAGTCCAGTAGATCAGTATGCAGCTTTACTTGGACCTTCTATTAAGCAAAAAGTTTTGGGAAAGCACCTTTTCTAATTAGAGTTTGGAAACAGAATTGCTACACTATATGTATGTAGTGAAATAACACAAAAAATACCATTACTGACCAGCAACAAAATCTCCAAATCCTATGGTGGTGATGGTGATGAATGAGAAATAGAGGCCTTCAATGTAATCCCATCCTTCAGTCACCATAAAGACAAAGGGAGGAATAACCAGATGGACCAAGACACCCCAAACAATGAAAATAGCTGTGCATGTAATTTGAGCTTTCCTCTGAAAAAAAAAAAATTAAATAAAAATAAAAAAATAAAATAAAATAAAATAAAAAGTCAGGGGAAGATTGTCAAATTTTCTTTTCCCATCCATGGCATCAAGCATCATCTGACAAAAACTGACAAAATCTGACAAAAAGGTGTTTTCCCCCTTACACAGCACCCACTATTATTATAACTACTTGCTCAAATATGATTATTTCCTTCACATTCTTGAAAAGTTTAAGGAGTTCTTGATATTTTATAAATAGGCATGGGATACAGACATAGCAGTCTAGTCTAAAAGGCAGTCAGTACCTCTGATTTTCCCTTTATTCATTTAAGTATAGAGGTTCAGAAGTGTTTAAGATGCTTCTCTCTTACTTTTCTCCTACCCTTTGCCACTCATGCAACCTCTGCACAAAGCTGCACTCACCATCCTTTCATGCTTTCACCAGGAAAAAATGCATTTCTCCATCTTTTTCCATACTTTCTCCTCAGGTGCTGAACAAAGAACAGTGTTCTTGCTTTGTTTCTGAAACCAGGACCTAAACCAGTCCCATGGCTAACCAGGCGCTATGGCCCTACATTAAATTGCACCTCCATGCAGAGTTAGAACTTATTTATTAGTGGGGGAAAGGGAGGGAGGATGGGGAAGTCACAGTCACATCCAAGATACCACCAAAAGAACAACAAAAAGCCACAAAAAACAAGCCAGTAACTCATAACAGAATTATTTTCCAGATGGTTCACTACACAGCAAGTTCTCATACTAGCATAGAAGCAGGCGGGAACAAAGCAGGACAGCTTATTTCCGTGCCAGGGGAACTTGCACAGCTTATTTCCGTGCCAGGGGAACTTGCACTGAATATCTGTGGAGCCTCACCTATGTTTGTCCTGCAGCTTATTAATGTAAGGAGATACATGCTTCCATAGAAGCTACAAGATCTATATCTAGTATCAAAGATTTCTACATATCTTATTTTGATAAAACTTCTTGCAGAACTAACTTATCAGACCAAATCCCATTTTCAGTTATTTATACATACCACCATTTGGGAAAATTTATATTTGTGCAAGTGTTCATTTACTAAGATTAGCCAGCAAGTTAAGAAGTGTAAGTTTAATTCATGCATCAAAAATACACAGCACAAAGGTAAACAAGCAAGGGCCTTCCTTACCAGGGTTACCCCTCTTTTCGTCAGAAACTGGCCCAGCCTCTTGGCACGTCCTCCAAAGAACTTCCCCAAAGCACTGATCCATGTCAAGCAGAGAGGAACTCCAAAAAGCCCATAAAATATGCAGAAGAGACGCCCAGAGGGTGTCTTTGGAGAAACATTTCCGTAACCTAAGAGAGATAAGTTTGTGCATGGTCTGTTCTTGTTGCAGAGAATTCAAGGCAATTCTACCTATGCACAAAATAACATTGTGTGGGTTTCTGCTGTATCAGACGTTCCCTACTTCACTATCTATAAGAGCTTTAGTCTCCTCCAGCTGTTGATCTTCTGAATCTGGATGCCTTCCAATTCTACTCTAGCAAACATAACTTCATTAATGGAAGCTGAGAGTATTACTGCATTTTAAATGTTTCCTAGATTTTATGCATCTTTGGTCTTGACAATATGAGATAAATATGAAATAAAGCTCATCTCAAAACTTCTAATACGATTGTCCAACCTTAATCAGCACTGTTAAAAGCTTGACTGATTCAAATTTAAAGAAAAAAACCTCAAAATTCATCCTGAATCTAGGTTCCACATGAAAGATCCA
Organism: Agapornis canus; assembly: GCA_036873685.1. Classification (NCBI taxonomy): domain Eukaryota; kingdom Metazoa; phylum Chordata; class Aves; order Psittaciformes; family Psittacidae; genus Agapornis; species Agapornis canus. Next base: position 68,581 of record JBAFWW010007908.1, read on the forward strand.
CTTTGTACATTTAACTTGTGACCTGGTACTTTTCCAGGGTAAGGGTTTGAGAGTTTTAAGTGCATGGTGAGCTATGACATAGAAAGATATTTCAACTGAATTTAGGTCTTTGCTGCTCACAGAACCCAAAAGAAACAAACTCAGACTCTAAAATCAGCAGCCTATTTCCTGAACTTCTGCCAAAACTTATTTATGTGTGTTCCTGACTTCAAGCTTTTGTTATAATTTATATCATAAGATGGGTATTGTGAGTTGCAAATAATAAAGAAAACCACAGTACTGTATATGGTTTAACAGTAAGACTTCCATTCTGTACACCTCCAGCCTTTTCTAGTTATTTTGCATTCCTGGGGGATTTTTTGCACTGTAGGTGTATAGCAAGGGTGTATCAATACCATGTAGCAAACATTTTTCTGTAAAAGCAGAAGGCAGGTGATGTTGAGCTCTGAGAAACCTGCAAGTTTTCAAAGGAGGAAGAAGTCTTTCAGTGCAGAGGGTTTTTACAAGCACAAGTCAGTAGTGAAATTTAGAAGACAACACTTTCTTTGATAGATACAAAGTCTAAATTGTTCTGCAAACCAAGAACACTTCAATAGCTTAAAAGCATGCACATGAGTAACAGTACAGCTATACAAACGCCTCATACACACATGCTTTAAGTGGTAATTTAATGGAATGCTTTGTAATGCTTTCATTTGTGGATGTAATGTTTTGGAAATTTAAGTGCACAAATTAAGGGAATTGGAATGACACCAGTCACCCCAACACCACCTTGAATCCATTACGTATTGGAAAGGCACACATTTCTGCATACCCATGGAGAGATTGCCAAAAACCGTGGTTTTTTCCTCTATGAACCTGCAGGTGAATATGTACTCTAGGCAGCTCCAGCCATGGGGACTTTATTAAGTGGCTATCTTGGCACATAAATGGGAGAGTATACACAAACTTAAGCAGATAAAAAACTAGTTAGGAAAGTTGACATAATAAATACTTACCAATTGTAGTGATCACAGTAGCAGCAAAGATAACAGCGTTAGGCCAATTCCAGTTGTTAAAAGTGTTGTTCCCAGTGATGGCAACCCCCTGTCCAGCAGCATTTGACACAACCTGCAAGAAAACTCTTTATAATCAAAAAAAAAAAGAAGAAGAAGTCTGAAGTCTGTCCCTCTCGTGTTTTCCACCACTGCTCACACTTCCAGAATAATCACTGAGGTTCTCTGTGAATGCTAGCCTAGGATATTTGCTAACAATAATGCAATGAAAAATTAAAAACTTGCTTCCACGAAGAAAAAGTAGTGCAGGTGCTATGGCATTCAAATAGAGGGGTTTAATTAGGTAAGATGTTACTTGATTTACCTGTTTAGCCCAAATGAAACTCTTCCAGAGACAAAACACACTCCTCCAGACTGAACTAGCATTTAACTGCCAGTGCAGTTCTTGAATTTGGTTTAATATTAGGCACTTCATCAGAACTACTATCAATTTCAAAACACTGTTACATGCCAGACCTAGACTGCAGAAACTTGTTGATTAAAAGAAAAGCTAATGACTACTCGGTACAGAAAGTCAAAGTTTCAGATCAAAATCATACACCTTACTGACTCTGACATGTATTTCTACTTCCCTGAAGTAAAAGAGAAAAACGATTTACCATGTTCTTTCCTATGCTCTGTTAACATTGTGATGCAGTTAAAGCCTTCTCAGGTTACTCTGCTTTTTACCTTCAGTATAATCCAAAACTGCTTGAACAAAACTCTGAGGCTACATCTATGTGCAGGAGAGGTGAAGATATTTCCAAAAGTTGATTTATAATATTATCCAACTTCCCTCAGTAAGTGCTAGACACAAAAGTTATCTCTAGCTAAATACCTAAAATTGGAGGCAATATACATTTTTTTTAGTAAACATGGCAGGTGAAGTTTCTGCTAAACTGTTAAGAACTTCAGAGGTCCCTACAATCAACTGCTCCTTCTCTCATCATCCCTTCCTTCCTTCCTACTTGATTAAGATCTGATCTTGGACCCAGCAGAGACTCAACACAAAGTTCAATCACTATGGAAAACATACACAAGTTAACACAGGTTTTAATTATTCTTGAGACTTATTACATATCACCACACTGCTGCTGTAATAAAAATACCCTCAAAGTAAATGTATTGTGCATATACAAGATGCAAACAATTTAATTAAAAATGCACTTTCAACACACAAGCAGAAGATAAAAGGAGAAGCATTGAAAGCAAATGAAGGTTCAAAGCTAGATTTTTCTCCTGGTAAACTTCATTCAGTATCTTTCCATAGCCTACAGGCTCTGGATAGAAAAGGATGGAGTTACCAAGGCAGTCATTTGTCCTAAGAAAGTAGTTGCTGAAATGAGAAGTAGCCCTACAATGGGCAGGTTGAGAGCAGGCAAGTAAATACACAGTGCACCAAAAACATTTGAGGCAGGTACAATAGATGACAAGAGTTCTTCTAAGTAGAGACCAATCAAAGTAACTTCATCCATTTCTGCTAGGGTCTGCAGATGAACTTCCTAGAAGTCCCAAAGGACACTCAGAGCACCTGACAGATACAATCTGTGATCTATTATCCCTGAAAAGATGCCTTGACTTCTGCTGCTGACCAGAATTTAATGCGATAAAAGTTATATCAAACACCAGTTCTCCAGTCATTTTCCATGCAATAAGCACACTTGGATACTTTTTTATTATTCCTTCCTCACAAAGCAACTGATCGCATAAGAGAGGCACTGAAGTATCCGTTTCCATTATCATTGGGCCATTATTTCATTGCAGTACTTCACCTTCATTTTGAGCTACTAAACACTACTTCCCATCATGTACACTTACATTTAAATCTGCCAGGTCTGGAGGCATGAAGGGGGCTCAGACCCAAGGAGAAGCAGCTGCTGGACGAAGCAGCCCTTCACACCCAAGCAGTTAAAATTTTGGGGTGAGGGACAGCCACATATCTGTGTTATAAAACCCCTTCATATAGAGAATCACATACACTCCAGCCAAAGCTGCCACCTTCTTCCTGTCCCTATTTACACACAGCTATCTGCTATCAGCACTCAAACATCCATGATCTGCAATCTAGTATTTTAAGTCACTTTATGACTGCAATAAGCCTGAATGCACTATATGCATACCAGTTGCAGGAATAAAGATGGTCACAAAACACACTTTGGACAGCTTTGGTGCAGTGGGAAATACATATTTGCTTTCCAAGCAGCATAACTTTTGCCCATATTGAAATAATTTAAATATTTTGGCTTCAAACAATGTGAGTGGACAAGTGAATAGTAAATTTTAGTGGTTTTTATTTTCCTGGATGGGCAACGTCAGATACGCCTTTATTTTCATCTGCTAGGATACACACTGCCCCAAGTTGCCTGTGCTAGAATTTTTAAACTACATAAAAGCTGGAATCATAGAATACTTAAGGCTGGAAAGGACCTTAAGCTTATCTAGTTCCAACACCCCTGCCATGGCCAGGGACACCTCACAGTAAACCATGCCACCCAAGGCTCTGTTCAACCTGGCCTTGAACACCACCAAGGATGCAGCATTCACAACTTCCTTAGGCAACCCATTCCAGTGCCTGACCACCCTAACAGGAAAGAATTTCTTCTGTATGTCCAATCTAAACTTCCCTGTTTAAGTTTTAACCCTTTACCTCTTGTCCTATCACTAATGATAGTCCATCCCCAGCATCCCTATAGCCTTCAGATACTGGAAGGCTGTTATGAGGTCTCCATGCAGTCTTCTCTTCAGGCTGAACAGCCCCAACTTTCTCAGCCCATCTTCATACAAGAGGTGCTCCAGTTCCCTGATCATCCTCTAGATCACCTTTGGTTGAGAAAATAGGGGCATGGAAGGAGCGGGAGAATTCATGGTGCAAATGTTCTTAGTATCCTGATGCATGTCATTTACAAAATACCTTTTTGAGTATGCCTATATTCAAAACCTGAAAACAGTTAACTAGGAATTTATGCATTGCCTTAGCCCCCCACCTCATGACAGTTTGTACTGATAAAGCAGGATTTTATTTTCAGACAACTTTTGCCCCACAGGGATCAAGTCTCCTCTTCTACCTCACTCTCCAAGGCTTCAATTCTGCACTTTGGCAAAGGAAAAAGGAAAAGAAGATTTAGAGCCCCTGAAGCTATTGCTGAAAGTAAACAGACTTGCAATCACAGAGGGAGATGTAAGACACACACATAAAACTAATGCATCTTCTTATGACACTAAAAGAAATACCACATTTGATCATAATCAAGCAATTTGCTCCATTTTCAGGTACTTCCCCACAGACAAACCCCAGCACTGCTCCAATAAACCCTTGTATTTTCTGGTCTTGGGGACATTTTTATTAACCCTCTGATGAGCAGATTCATTCAAGGTTTATGAGCTATCACAAGAACTAGCTGTTCTTGGTTAAAGGAGAGAACGCTCTCTCTGGTGCTTACAGAACATGCCACTTGCATGCCTCCCTATAAGTAAGTAATAACAGGCCTCAAAATTTCTCAAAACAAATTCGAAAATAGCAAGGGAAAGCCTTGACTCATATAGGTAGCATGTGCATATTCCTACAGCTCTTTATTCTACTTCTGCATTTTCTGCTGGAGGCAAGGCCAGAATAGCAGCAAGGTTTTCCCAAACTGGGAAACCATGTATTAATTCATTTATACCACCTCTATGGTGGCCAAAGAGCTTGCAATAGTCAGCATGCCCATTTCAGCTGTCCTTGCTTGGTTTTAGCAGGAAAGATGGTTAGGTTTGAAATTTGACCAATACCACTGCATGGTAAAATGGTTGACAAAAGAATGACATTTAGCCCCTTAGAAGTAATGCAAGGTACAAAACTAAGAACAAGCATATTGGAGACTGCCTCCAGGCAGTCATATGCCTCCAAGCATACCATAACTAGGTATGTTCAGTACACCATTTTAGTTTGGCTTCTTGCCCATCACAAGGAGGAAAAGTGGGACAGAACCTTCTGCTTCTGTAAGCATGAACAAACGCACAAGGCTCTCTTTAGGAAAGGAAGAAAACTATTATTTTACACTCTCCCTTTACATACATTTATACGTATATTAAATGTGTTTATATACATTTATACAGATCGGTGATATCTTCCTGAGCATTTTCTTCTCCAGGCTGAACAGACCCAGATTTCTCAGCTGCTCCTCATAAGAGGACTGGTGCACTCTCCAGTCCCTTGATCACCTTAGTGACTCTTTGGTGGACTCTCTCCAGTGTGTTCCATATCTCTCTTGTACTGGGGAATGCAGAACTGGACACAGTACTCCAGGTGTGACTTCACCAGTACAGAGCAGAGGGGAAGGATCACCTCCCTTGATGGGCTGGCAATGCTTTACCTAATGCAGCCCAGGATACCTTTAGTCACCTTTGCTGCAAGGGCACATTGTTGGCTCATGTTCAACTTGATATCCAGAATGACCCAGGTCATTTTCTGCAAAGCTGCTTTCCAGCATGTGCTGGTACATCAATTCATACACAGTCATTTTATTTTAAGTGTTAGGGACCCCAAGAAAGTTGTGACACATGTTTTGCATATTAAGCAGGAATAATTTCATATTAGGCATGAAATCCTAAACACATTAATAAGGGTTAGCAGGGTTTGATAACTATGAGCAATAGAAAAGAAAACTGACTTCTTGGGTACTTATGGCCAAATAGATAAGCCAGACTAAAGACATGAGACAAAAAAGAGGCTATATAAACTAAAGGAACAAGTACTGCCCTACAGGCACCCTATTGCATACAAGAAGAGTCAGATATTGCTCAGTGCCAGGTCTCTTTTGAAGAGGCTGAAGCTTCCCATGTTATTCCAAACATTCCCTGGAGATCTGACACATAAGTCTAATGGCAGTTTTAAGTTCCTCCCAGTGGTATGAGCAATACTGTTTCACAAAAACTAAGTGTTTCTCCATAAGAAAGAAGATGTAATTGAGCTATTTATTAAGCCTGAAATCGGAACCAGTGGCTTTCATTCTACTCTCAGGATAATCACCAGATACATAAAGGACCATCACAGCTGGCTGCTGCATCCCAAAGCAATAACTGATGCATCCTTTCAGGACTCCCTGGCTTTATCCCCACTTCTGAATCTGAAGGAACATAGACTAATTTTGCTTCTTTCTCAAGTTCCTTTATTGAAAATGTAAAGGTACAATGCACAGAAAAATCCTGAGAATTACAAATTTACCAAGTACTTTAGAGACCCTTCTTACAAAGAATAAAGCTCCCACAGCAATCTCTTTTCACATTGGCATCCAGATCTTTTAATATAATTTGAAGAAATTGGAAAACTGTGCAGTAGTTGTCTAATCATGGGTACATACAACATTGACAACTTAAGCAATCATAACAGGTTGTACAGCATAATAAAGTTTAAATTTATAATACCAAATAAAACTCTATATGTCCACCTTTAGGCAGATTTTAAACAAAGTCAGCAGCAGCAGGGCAAAACAAGTAGGTTAAGTGGTAAAAAAAGCTGTAGGGGCATTTTTCATGGATTTTAAAATTAAGAGAAGGCTTAAAGTAGCTCCTAAGTTACTTTAAATATAATAATTTAAAAAAAATCTATGACATACAAACTCCACACTCTCCTACTTGTCCTATTTTTTGCAGTTAACTGTGTTTTCTGGCTCCAGTTATGAAGTTACAGTAGCACTCAGCTGTTCATAATAATCAGAGTTTTAAATACAACCAAAATGTATTTAATTGTTAATGTTTATCTTTCCAGTAATAAAAAAATTGAGTTAAGACTCCCTGGCCAGATATGCATTACAAAGTTTTATATGCATTACAAAGTTCTGCTGACCTACATAATACTGTCTTAGGATGACATATAAATAAAGAGAACTCTCAGTACTGCTTCTGAAGGAAATGTCTGTGGGTGGTCACAGCTAGATTGAGAGGACAACCAGGCAACCCAGTGGCCATGGCCAGAAATTTCCTGCCCCATTGGCATATTGCACTTTGACATCTGCTTGTATGTTAAAAGCAGCAGAAGCTCTTTCACAGGCAGTCTGAATTTATAAATACCTTATAGCTAGGTCAAAAGTAGCAGATTCACTAGGAATATATTAATCCTGGCTGACAGTTGTAATAATTCATCTCTTGAGTAAAACTGGGTGTCTAATTGTTAAGCAACAAATATATATTTAATATAATAACAAATGCCATGATCTACTGCTTAAAGAAAAGGGAAAAAAGATAAATTTAAAGCCAACTCCCTTCCCTCTGCACCCTCATGTGGCCTGACTGAACAGAGGATACTGCCCATCAGAGAAAATATTTTCCTCCCTAGAATATCTTGGCAGATTAGAATTTGGGTAAGAAAAGGGAAACAGAAGCCAACTACGCAACTAATAGTTTTACCAGTGAGCAGAACCTCCCTCTTCTCCCCTTACTTTTCATGTCTAGATATATGAGGTATATACACATAATAATGTATTAAATTTTTTTGTTTGGGTTCTCCAAAACTTTCATATTAACCTATATGTTTTTGAGACTGAAATATTTCACTTCTGTTCTCAGTCTTCACTTCCAAAAGCAGCTGCTAAGAAAATCTTGCCGTGCCACAATGCTCACTTTGGTAGCCAGAGGCACAACATGGCAGTGCTGCAAAGAGATGAGAGAATACATTAGGTTAAATGATTTCATCAAGACAGCAGAAATATCAATGCCATCCTTAGGAGGGCTGCCATACACATGTCTGTGCACAGAGAAATTGAAGTTCATCACTTCTATGGGGGTGGGGGGGAAATCCTTTGAGGATCAGAATACAAGTAAACGCAGCCTGGAATACAAAACAGCAGCACTCTACTTGGACATGCGTATTTCTGACAGCCACTTACCCACTTGGCACCTGGCACATTTGGTATGTCATTAGCTCATCTTCTCAGGGAAGGATGTTGGTAACAATCCACCCCTCCAGAGCAGCTCAAAGTCACCAGAAAAGCATACACTTGCAGTACCTGACTCCCTTCTTTTCACCCCCATCTCTAGCGTAATGACAGGCTTATCCTGATTGCAAGAGTTCGAGCCGAGTGAAACACACTAGCATATGAACAGGGCCATCACAGAGGGCCAAGTGAACAAGCCTGTCAGGCTGCCTTAGCCATTTGACAGTCTCTGCAGGACCATGCTAACTAGCAGGACGAAGGATAGCTGACCTTTCATTTCCCTCTCATCATTATCTGTGCTCACAATACAAATTTCATGTTTGTCAGGACAAGAACTATGCCAGATGTAAAAAGAAATCTTTTAGCTGAGCCCTGGATTTCCTACTTCGCTTCTGTGGGAATGGTTTGCGACCTTTTTTGTAGAAAGAAAAATAAGACAAGTGAACCACATTGTCTCAGTCTAACAGGCAACACCCTTGTGTCTTGCTAACCTGTGAAAGTTTTTCTGTCGTTTACTGACCTATGCAGAGAGTCAAGTTGGAAGCTGGCTGGGGCAAGAGGTGCAGGATGTGAGTCAGCAGCACCTGCATTAGAGAAGGATGGTGGGATTTCATAAATTCCATGTTTATTAAAGAGGCTAACTACACAAGTCTGATTCTGGATCAGCTGAGTACATAGGAGTGAATCTGCAGTTAATACAACTGCTGTGCATAGCATTTCTTCCCAGCTAACCTACACTGAGTGTTGCTAGGTTCTCCAAGAGACTCACTAATCCCAGAAATTCCATAGTCTGTTTTAACAATTGTAAAACCTGAGGCAGAAAGAGCTTGTTTCTAATAGCACAAAGAGGTTATGGCAAATAGCCACCTACCACAAGACCAAAGCTGAAATAGAGGCAAAAAATAGGAAATAGTCATTGGGGGAATAATAGTAACTTTCACTTCTAAAAGAATATAACCTGCAAGCTTCATGCTTGGTGTTGACAGATGTAAATAGTAAACCTAACCAAAAGCATATATGAATATTACCCAAAAATCTACAGAGATCAATACAGATACACAGGATTCCTTCTCCCATATCTATCAGTTGAACTAGGACAAAAAACAAAACAAAAGCCTGGAAACCAAGTCCCAGTGTTTACATTCCTATATAGATAAAATACAAATAGCAGGGGACAATTTTTCCCCTTGTTTCCACTATCAACCATTTTATAAATGCAATGTGTTATTGCGAACCCCTACCCCTGTATTTTGCACTTTTCAGTCAACAATTTAATCTTAAAATACAATTCCCACATGGGAAAAAAAGAGTCCTGGTGAAACTGGATTTACATAATCCATAGGAGGGGTTTGGTTTTTTTTTCCAGCAATAACAAGGTTTAATCCAGAATGAGATGGTATTTTTATACTCCTACTGATCCAGCAGATAGAATGTTATCTTGTCAGTTTTCCAGTCTCCACAGAAGAGAGAATTCTTTAAGTTATATTCAACTCTTCAATTGCTTCAACATATCAGTGTTCCCTTTTTTTTCTTCTATCAGAATAAAGTTATTTAAATTTGCAAAAAGTGACTTTAAAGGATTCACCAGTATCTTAGTGTACAAAAAAGAAAGGTACCATATACGGGTCAAATGCACTGCCAATATCACATTTTATCCAAAGGATTATAAAACAAGATCGAGCTTGCTCTACAGAGGAAGTTTAGCTAATATGGTTGATTCTTCACTCAGGCAACTTCTCAGTGTTTCATTCTATTCATGCAACAGCACTTCTCAATGCATAAATGAATTACAGAACCAAAATACTCTACTGCTTTCCATTCATTATGCTTAACTTTGGTCTGTCAGCAACTTGGACCTCCATTCAATTTTACTTGACAGAACCTTTTCTTACCTAATAGAGCCTCCAGCACAAGCCAGTTCATACAGGGCTGTCCCTACATCTAAGCATGATATTTAAAGAATGCACATAAACACATGCCGGGTTTTCATTTTGCATAGTTTTGCTACATTAACTGGACAACAAACCAGACATCATTTGGCTCTATTAATCTAAAATAGAGCACACCCAAAGGGCTTTTTACACACATCTTGGTGTTGATTTCTTAATTAGACCATTTTGTCACAATTCTTTATTGGTTTTTTAAGTATTTTTATTTTATTATTGGGGGGGACACACACACACATTCCCATTGCTAGATTTCAGTGTTCTTAGCATTTTTAAAATTTATTTCTTTATTTAGCAGCCTTGCTAGTTTTATTAGATGGAGAAAGCACAGACTGGGATACATCATCTTGTACTGGACTTTGAAACCAGATTCCAATTAAAGTAATTAAGTACATGCTATTAAGAAAGCCAAGGATTAGAGCTGTTGATTCCTTTAATTCACTGATTAGCCAGGAAAGCAGAAGAAGCTGTGTAGTAAGAACACCTGAAGATTACAGCACTAAACAGTTAGACATACAAAATACTACCAAACACAGAGAAACAGAGAAGTGGTCTTCTGCAGAGAGACCCTTGACTAAATACATCACTCTGTGCTGTGAAAAGACCTTTTGTGTGTCCTTCAAAGAACATGACTGAGCTTGAAAAGGGAATAGAAAGCATTCAACATCTTAACCTTACACACATACTTTGACATTGGAAAATATTTGCTATTTAGTGCAATTCAGAGGAAGCTTCATCTGAGGTTTGTTTAGGTGCTCAGAACTGAGAAATAACACAGAAATATCTCAAAACAAACTAAGCCAATGAATTCCTACTGGCACCTGAAGTTATATCAAGTTAGCTGTTCTTTTTAACATTAACACAACCTCATCCCAGAATAACTAGTATACACAAAGAAGATTTAAACAAGAGCATTCTTGCCATGGATTGGTGTACTACTGCATACAGACTCCAGGACTTTCCAAAAATGTTGTGAGCAAAGTTTCTCAAATGCACTTGCTAAAGACAGTACTAGAGGCACAAACATCTCTTCTTGCCACTGCATTCTCTTACTCTATATGCTTCCTAGATGGCAAAAAGAATGAGCGTAGAGAATTCACATTTGTCACAAATAGGAAGGCTTGTTATTCCAGTCTTCAGTGTTTACCTGTTTTCTTGTCTTTCGATTATAGTTTAACCAGACTAAATGATCCTTTAGAAAGGCATCTGTTAATTAACCTATACTGGGCAGGACAAATCATGCTGTTCTAGCACAATCTCATTTTATTAACCAGAATAGCTCTAATCAGTCAGAGACAAGAAAGAGGAAAAAGGTTTTTAAATGCAAAATTATAAGACATATGCTCTAGCCTTGATTTAGCTTGTTATCTGAAGGCCGTGCAATAAATCATGAATTTAGAGGAGATGTAAAGAACCACCTTTGTACTTGCTTGAATCTGAAGGACTCATAAAAATTTAATTGTGGCTAATATTTATGAGTCAGGAGGCCTCAGGACACAGTCCAGTGAAAACAATTTGTGAATCTACAGTCAAATTAATTCCACATTATTGTTTGGAAATACAGAAGGTAAATAATTGTGCCAAGTATTCCCTGCTTAGAAAGCTGATTGAAATCTGGAGTATGAGCAGGATGAAACAGGATTCAGAAGAATTAAGGATAAATATCTTGGGCAGTTCTGCAGTGCCAGAATTAGACAGATTGAATATTCTTCTCTTCTTCCTCCCCCTGCCCTCCCACCCCCAACTTAAACCAGACATTAATCTGCTGGCCATTTTAGTTCATCTAGATGCAAATGCGGATCCCTGCAATGAATTCTACCCTAGCTACAGCAAGTCTTTAAGGTTGCTTCCACTTGGAGAAACAGGATTGCTGTAACATACTGTAAGAAGATTACCTGCTCAATCAGCACTGGCAACTAGCACCATCAGCTCTTCATTCCCAACACACAAGCTTCACAAAATGTATTGATATCTTTTAATTTCACATGGAAACTTACAGCTGAGTAATAAACCTAATTAAGAGGACACAATATTTCCTGAGATGCAAATGCACTCTTTGTGTGTGTATTGACTTTGGTGGGGGTTTTTTTGGCTGGAGGGGAAAGGGGAGTGTTCAGGTTTGGGGCTTTTTGTTTGTGGTTTGATTGTTGGGTTTTTTTGTTATTGTTGTTGGGGAAGGGGTTGTCCCTTGGCATGGAGAACAAGAGCTGAGAATTTTAAACTTAATGGAAAATAACCAGGGAAACAATCACCATTGACATGGCCACAGAATTATCTCCAGTGGGACAAACAAGGGGTGGGGAACAAACGTACCACTCAGCACTTCCAGCATCCAGTGTATCAGAAAATTAATAGAAAAGCAGTCATTCCAGGAAAGGGTGCTGATTTAACAGAAAAAGCCTGCCTGTAGAAGAAAACTGGAAAACCATCTGACTTAGTTTAATTATATCCTTCCACAAGAGAGAGCAGACAAACAAAATACAGCTTAAAATGTACCTAGTTTCTGGAATTTCCTCCTTCAGCCTATACTATGAACTGAATTTCTCCTTCAATTAGCCTGAAGTTCAGAAGAGTGTTCCAGAACTTCTATATCTTGAAACTGGACCTCATTGCCCTTGAAAGTAATACAGGACTTGGCATCAATTTTTATTTAGGGAAGATAAAGTTCTATAGAGGCAGCACATGGGTTGCGATAAGCCCCAGAATGTAAGCTTAAAGAAATAGTAATGACAGAGCAATCAGTTGGCACAATAGCCATATCTTTTGAAGTCATTTGTTGGCATTCATGGCAAAGATGGCAGTAGACCTTTCATTCATATTGCCCACTTGGGCACCCTGTAAATCTAGTCGTATTATAGACCTTGACATGATTTCGACATAACCACCTTTTTCAAGCATTTATTGTTCAGCTGATTTGAGAGGGCTGTAAACAGTCCTGGCCAATTGTACACTAAATCATTACTGCTTTAGTTTCAAGGAAACATATCCTAAGAAGAAATATGTTCCAAGAAGTTGATATTTTTAAAGTCAGCTTCAAGATATGTTAGTCACCCGCTGCCATTTATTCTGCCTCTCCTTTTCCGTTTAATGACATAAAAGTGTTATCATAACAGCAGCAAATGCAAGGGGAATACTTTCCTTTTTTTTCTTTCATTACATCTCATCACTCCAGTCATACGGTTTCAGCAACTCAACAACAGAAGCACATCAATAAAAACAAAAAGGGAAGAACTTGAAGGAACAGCTAGATGCTAGAAATGTCTTTCCTGATGTCTTGCTGTCATTTCTGCAAAGCACTGGTGAAACTTAGCCAGCACTATTTCTACAGTTCTGGTCATCTCCCTTCAAGAAATGAGGACAGAGGTAGACAAGGGCTAGACAAATAAGACAACCCTTATGGGTCAGTCTAAGTAATCTGTACTGCAAAAATAAAACCAGCATTGCTTTTTTCTGTAATATATCAGAAACTACAACACAAGACCACAACCATGACTGAAATCAAGCTGTAATATAAACAGGTTCTCTACCTATGCAACAGTTTTTAATCAAAGCATTCAGCATGGTAGTGTAGAGGAACTTCCCTGTCTAAACCAAGATACAGCTAAACATTGATTGGTCCAGTTTAATGTAATATTTCTAGAACATGGTATTACAGGTAAGATCTTTTGATCCAAAATCCTTATTAAAATTATAATGCACTAGGGAGCCTACAGTGAAATCCTCTTAGTAAGATGAGTTCTTAGTATGATGAAGCTCTTCAGACAGAAGCTGTGAGAAAGAGTAAACAGTTTCACCTTTCCTGTGGCACCATTCAAAGGCTTGCAGTTCTTCCTCAACAACTGGCACAGTGCAGAGTAGGTGAAAGATAAATGCTAGAGAGTAAAGCAAATTACTTGGAAAGATGCAACTGTACTGATAAATACAACACCAAAACTTTAGCAGCACCAGCTTGATTTATACTTTTTCCTGGAAGACCTTTAACAAGAGTTTTAAATGTCTTTTAAAAAAAGCTCAAGCATCATAAAATACGTGTCATTTCCTTTACTGAGTACATTAGTGGTTCTACAAAGCGGACACGCTGCCCTAACTGATTTTGGAAAGTCTCATCTTAAGGCCATGTTTAACAGAAGTACAAATTGGGATTAGTGATTTTGTAATGATTATGTGCACTCATTACTTGCACAACAAGCCATTCTACTGAAGGTTTATAGATGGCTGCAGCTGCAAACATCACACAAGAGCTATCCTTTTCAGATTAAATGAATTTTTCATGAGAATATTCCAGAAACAGAATGTTAAACAAGGACTGCATCAGAAATACTACAAAACTGGGGTGTGTGTGTGCGTATGAAGAAGGGCAGGTCTTTGTTCTTTTGTTTTGTAAAAAGCAAGGCAAGTCTTACATTTATCCTTGCAGTTATGCATCATAAACCTCTATTTTACAAAAATGCATTTTAAAAAAATCAGCAGTTTGAGAAATTTTCTGACAAAAGACACTTAAATCTCCACATTGTGTTCATGTGTGTTTGTGGAAACCTGTTGCACTGCGTCCAGCTGGAATTTGGATAATATTTATTGATTTCATGGTCTGCAACAAACTCAGTGTTTTGCCTTTTCCCTCCATCCTTCTGGAAACTCCACATTGTTCTCCCAATTTACCTCTACTGAAAGGAATGTCCCAGGTTTGAGGCTTCAGTTCTCACACAGCAAATTCAAAAATAAGGATGCAAAAGGATGTTCAGCCCAAATAAAGTCGGACCAGAGCACATGCCCCTTCTTCCTTACCAAGGCAAGCTGAGGCCAAGCCAGCATTGCTCACGTGACTACAGAAATCTGTGATCAGGTCTTTGGAAGTATTTATTACGTTTCTGCATCTTAAGTGTGTAATCATGAACTCTCTTGTGGCCACATCAGCAGTTTTAGTTCTTAGAAATTAAATCAAGCGTGCAGTTGAGTCCTTGAGAGAAAGCACAGAAGAAATTAAAGCCACTGTTTGATCAGAAATCAAGCAGTTGTAAGGTGCTACATGGTGAATTTTGAAGTGCGGTATTTTTTGCAAATTGAATCATTACATCTGAATTAAGTTTCTCCTCATTTCTAACCCTTGCTGTCCTGCTGATAACCTCTTTCCCATAACAGCTAGCTAACAGCATGCTTTATTAGTGACTTCCCAGCCCAGATGTGTGAAAAAGACTAAAGCTAAACTATTGTAATTAGAGAATGAATTAATTCTGCAATAAACCCTCAAGTTTTGGAATAGTTTCTATTTTAGGATGAAATGTGAAGTCAAGTGAGACTTCAGTGCTAAGAGCCCTTAAAAAAAATAAATAAATAAAAAAGTAAACGAATGGAGCTGCACTTCCATTCTGCAGTAAAAGTAGGTGTTACTGTTTCCTCTGGAAAAAAGTGATAATTTGTAGGATAGTAACCTCTTGCGGGCATGTCAATATTTTTACAGCATTTACTGTTTAAGACTTGCTTATGCATGATGTATAGCATGGACAGTTAATTTTCCTATAAGTCATAATTCATAGGACAAACAATGTGAGGGATATTAATGGAAAGAGATTAACAAGGTTATTTCCTTTTTGTGGTTTTCTGCAGAATTAAATGAGTGAAACTCATAATTCAGCAAATTAGTTAACTGGAACTATTTTGTCATTGGAGAATTATGTGCTAAAACTTACCTATTTGTGATATGTGCAGATTCTATACTTGAATGAATTAACAGTGCTTAACTTTATTTCTCCTTTCCTCTTATGTATGGCAGATGTAAATACTAGCAGTTTTGAAGAGGCAGCTGACTTCTTTACAACAGATCGTGACTACAGAATATAATAGTTGATATAGACTCCCCCTCCCCATCAATTTCAGGTCTGAATTCCAGTTTAATAAACTAGTTAATAAACTATTTTGATGAAAAGCATATTTAGTGCTTTACCAGCATTCCCTTGCTCTTGTGATTAATGCAATTATAGAACTGTTTCCTTTTCACTTTCCCAAGTTTCACATAGACATGTTTTGAAGACAAATTAACTAAAGGTTACTGCTGCATGAGAACTGCAGCTGTTCAGCAGATGCTGAGTGTCCCAACTTTTCTTTGTCTGTTTTTATTTCTCATTTTGAAATACAACCTATCAGACTATCTCATAGCTTTCATTTATGCAGCTTAATTTTGAGGGCTTCTGAGTCAATATGCTTGTAACACACTTTTTCTTGGTTGGAAGCAGGGAAAGTATTTCAGCAGCTTTTCTGTTACATCAGCTGAAAATAAGACGTTAGAATAATCTGTAATAGCAGATTAGGTTTCCTTCCTATCTGACTACATACATGGTGACTAACGTAGCCAACTCCCCTTTAGAAGGGCTTTGGAAAATGCTGTTGCCCCCCTTTTTAGAGATAAGAAAGTGTAAGCAGAAGAGTCAAGAGCTTAATCAAGCTCTCACACCAGTTGGTGACCTATGTTAGGCAGGCTTTGAACCAGACAGTGTTTACATGAGACTATTGCAACAGAGTTGGTACCAATTGCATAAGCAGATGCTAACCCATGCAGCAGTGAATTTCCAAAATAATGTATTTCGGCGTAGTTGAAATTGATTTAAGTAGATTTAAATTAAGGCAAAATAATCCTAGTGTCAACGAAAACAGTTTACTGAGATTCATTAACTAGGTGGGGAGGGGTTGGACCATACCTTTGAAGTGTTGCAATTCCCCACCCCACCCCCATTTAAACAAGGCCTCAAGCACCAGAAGCAGAAACCCAGCAACCTAATTAACCTGCAGATTTTCATTCACTCATAAAAGGGTATAAATTGGAATATTTAGACAGAAACGCCTTGATACAACACACAAGTAGTAAAAGAGGAACTGAGTTTCATTTTAAACTTCCCCCCTACCCTCACACTTTCAGTGCATAAGAGTAGTTCATTAGGACAAGCCAAAATACACGTAATCCAAGCTTGAAAACTTTGCTTACAGAGACCTAAAGAGGCTTTTCAACTCAGTGAACGAATAGCAGCAGTAAGTAACATTGCGTTAAGCAGCATATTATGCTCTCTTGCATTTATAACCATGCATAAAAACAAGCTTCAGAATAAGAAATATATAAAAAGCCACTTTGCTAGAACAGCCTAAGAACTATTTGGGTTTGCTTCTTAGTAGTTATGACCAAAACGTTATAGGCTTTTGGGTTCATCAGCATTTTTGTATTTCTCCCCCAAAATTCAATACAAAATTTTATTGCTTCACTGAAAACAAACTAGAAGTTGCTGACAAAGTGGGCTGGTAGCACAAGTGAAAAAAAGGGGAAAAAGAAAAAAAAGGGGGAGGGGGGAAAGCAAGCAGGTGCTGCTAAAACAGCAGCACCAAATTAATGAAACAAAACTGAAAGTGATTATACTTGGGTGGAGCAGTAGATTTGAACTACAGAACAGGAGCAAGACAGAGTCACATTGTTGGCTATGAACTTTGGGGTAGAACCTTTACTAGCTCACTTTGTTAAGCCAAACAAAAAGTTTGTGGAGTCAACCAAAAACTTTGCATACTGTCAATCTAGTCTCTCTTCCTGTATTAGTCCATCAGACAGCAGGAGGAGGAGGCAAGGCAAAGCAGGCTTCCAATGTCAACATGAACAGGATGCTTTGTATAAATGGCAAGGTGATTAGTTTATGTTAAGAGGAGCAACAAGGGGGAAAAAACTGACACAGGAACAGTATTTGCTTCAAGATTTTTGTTACTATGTATTTAGTTTTATCCAGGGCTTAACCTGAAACAAATTATTTTGTATTACTATATATACTTGCAACACTAGATTAGCTCAAGACTGACCTCTGAGAAGGATCCGGGAAGGAAAGAAGGCTGCTCTGGACAAATATTTTCAAATAAGTAACAGAATAATTTGCCTAGTTAATCTTGTTTCTTCTGCAGGGTGAGCGAATTAAACTGGCAAGAGCATCAGTTTGCTGGTAAGAACTGCCTATGCGTTATATAATTTGTTAAACATGGTTGTATCAGCATACACACAACTCCCATTTTTACAGGGATCCTGTAACATTAAAAACTAAATACACACAACATGCTACACTGGAATATGATCTTCTGCTATTTTATGATGTTCTGTGGCATATTACAAAGTACACAGAAGAAGCTTTCTTCCCAAGAGAGCTCCTAATCAATAAATTTGACAAAAAGCAGATCAGATACTGCTTCAATAATTCTTCTTTTCAGTCCTGTATCACATTTAGTTCCTGGGCAAAACCTGATGGCAAACAAGTCATTGCATATGCCCTGTAGACAGTGTTTTGAATAATTGAAAAAGCAAGTTGAGTAAACTGAAAATCCTGTCAACTTCAAGATTAGCAAACTGTGCATACTTTCAGATTCATAAAGTTTCCCATACATTTGCAGGCCACTCCTAAACATTTAACACAAGTCAAGGCAAAGAGTAATTTACAACATTGACATGTGGCAGGTAATTAACAGACTGCACTGTCACTTCTTAACCATCCCACCCCTGAGGATGTATGAAAGTCAAACCACTCTGTTATCTTCTTGCTATTGTATTAAAGGGAAAAGGGATTAGATGGCAGGAACACTATAGCTGCTGTCTTCCATTTGTTACACTCTTCTCCTTCCTAACCTGGATTTCCTGCAACTGACATTTCTAACCATTCAGCAAGTATCTATTATCTTCTTAGAAGCTGAGACAGAAGAAGCACTTGCACATTGCTAAGTACGGAACCCTTAAGTAAGATTAAAAGCTGCTCAGCATATAATGTCAGTCACCAAAACCACAGAAAAGCTGCATTTACCTTAAAGAAGTGAGATGTTTTTCTTAGGATGCACAAAAGTCAGCTGAAAGCACCTAGTCAATACCTAGTGTGAAACTACTTTATTGAAGGGTTTGTCTACTAGGAAACAATATGCGGCCAGCTGTGGGGACATTTGCCCAAATAACCTACTGTCCTAATTGTAGCAGAGATGAGTAAGCATTCTTAAAACACATGAAAGTAAAACCAAGGCATGCTCAGAGTGTGAACTACTACTGCTTTTAAACATATAATGAAGACATCTATGCTCATTTCATTAATCAAGTTGACAACTTTAGGACCCTGCAGAGACTATGTAGCACTTCATAAAAAGCAGTTATCCTACAGTCACAATCCAGCTATGATACTACCTTGAAAATCTAGTATTACTATAACAAATCATGTAGAGACACAATAAAGGTAGCAGAAAATCCAGTAGCTGCAACAGGAGCAACTTCTAAGTTTTCCATTCTTCCTCTCCGTTCTCTTGCCTTCTTCTCTAAAACCCCCCAAAATTTAACTCTGAAAAATGCAAGTATTATTTTAAGATGGCAAATTATTAGTGACACAGGTAAAAGATTTCAGAGTGCACTGGTAGCTATATGAAAGAGTAGTTTTTCTAAGCACAAATTCCAGTGACCTTCAAAAATCCTCATGCCAACAAGGCAAGCACTGATTACAGAACTGCCCTGTCATTCTGCAGTCACATACACACCACATTCTGAAGGTGGAAATTCTAACTCAATGGGCAAGTTAACATAGTTCAACTATTTAGCTTGATTCCAATATATCTGCACTACATTCTGTGAAGCTGGTTAGCAGCAGCTGTAACAGCTGAGCATGCAGTAGGTTGAGGGTTCCAGTCAGACTGATGCAAGAAAAAACAAGGGAGAAGTCAGTGCCATCAGTGAGCTTGATTAGACCCCTTCTTTCTTTATACAGCTGCTTGGCAGCAAACACCTCTCCTGCTTCTTTGGTGCCTGGAAGAGGCTCATCAGCCTCATTTCCCTCATAGACCAGATCAAAATACTTACAGCTGCTGTTTCTCTAATGACAAATCACATATGACTCTTAACCAACTTTGCTCCAAAGCTTTCTGCTCCTTTCAGTGGTCTGGGAGTAAAAAAGAGCAACAATATGAGTACTTGCATAGGCTACACAAATGCAGGTAACATTTGGAGGTAACATACAGAAGTCACAGAATCCTAAGGGTTGGAAGGGACCTTGAAAGATCATCTAGTCCAACCCCCCTGTCATCACTGATGAATTTGGTATTTTAGCAAAGTCACCAAGAACACTATACCTTATTTATGTTTTCTATCTCAGGACCTTCACAATCAGTTGCAGAGTTGTCTTCAAGTTCCATCAGCCATCACCCATTCACTGTCATTATCTGACAATCTCATTAGTTAAAGCTGAAATATTGTTAAATAACTGTCATCTTTGTTATTAAGAAGGATCAGAGTTCAGAGACCTGTGATAGGTCCATCTGGGACTTTTTTGCACCTGTTGCAACCTCAGAGGCACACATGTCTGGGTTTTGTTTCTCAGCAGTTGGAATCTACTTACACAGTATTTGTAAGATGCCAGTACAGAACAAGGCCAATTTAGTATTTGCCAGCTTGCTCAATCATGATCCATGTCCACCTTTCACTAAGGCAGAAATATAGTGCTACAGATGGGTTGATCTATAGCTATTGATCCCAAAACAGGGGTTAACAAGACAGGTCCATTACAAGAAAAACTACAGATAGACCTATTGTAAGAAAAGGAACTTGATTCCAGATTCAGAGGCTATCACATTACAACCTATTATTAGGTTCTAATTCCCTTCTCATCATTCATGTTTCTTTCTGTTAGGACAGTGTACAAGGCATGAATGTAAAACATTTCAGCAGCTACTTTGCACCTAATGGTGCCTTTGACCCACTGGAGTTCACACAATACAATGGAAAAACTAAAAATATTATAACTTCCTTACTGATTTGACTGTAAATAGAGCCGTTAGGGCAAGGCATGCCTAGGAGGCATCTCTCCTGCCTACAATTAAAATGTTGGTAAGTACATAACTAACACAGTAATATCTAAGAACATTAACATAAAGACAATAAAATAACACGTGTGAACATAAAAAAAACCTGCCAGTCTGAAGTTCCCCGCTAAAGAACTTGGTGTTTTAAAGTAGGATCTAGCAACTAGAACCGGCAGTGCTGTTGAGGAACCTGAGCCAGAATGAGGACAAAAAAAGAAAGGAAGATGAAGTTATGCCTTCAAGCCTAAGCCATCCGTTTAATAAATAGAGCTAGTAAAACTGCAGTGTCTATTGCATACCACAATTTAAGGGCTCAATCTGCATCTAAGCATGCTTCTTTTGAGAATGTCTGTAGTGATAAGGAAAGCTTCAGGTGGGGTTTTAATTTAGATGAAGAGTGCAACTTTTCTAGTTGTCCCATCACCATTTTTTGTTTCATACTACAGAGAGACTTAGAGCTCATGAGCTGAACTGATTTTGGACTAAACAAAACTTTAGAAGAAATTTAATTACTTGCTCATAGGCATTCAATCCACAGGATCACAAAGAGTCAAAATCCCTGCAGATACAGGCACGGTGATCAACAGCTCTACAGCACCAAAGCATTCTCACATGCTTCCCTGGCTAATCAGACTATCATATGCCACTTACAATCCAGCCTGTTTCTGCTTCTATGTTACTATGTTGACATCTACCTCCAGTACTGGCATGAAATGTGATTGCTCTGAAGGTCAATGGCATTCAGCGAAAAGCAAAGCAATAAACTGTGTTTAATTAGTATTAATAACAAAACAATTTGTTTTTTAGGAAGGAAATCTGCACAAAGTCATCGTTGCACTGTACCTCCACTAGCAATAGAAGATATCTTGCAATAACCATAAACACACTATGAACCAAAGCAGGAGTTCCAAGACCTGTCAGGACAGTAAGCTGTTGATAACCTGCAAATCTTCTTGCATGTCATCGCCTCTAAAGAACAGTTTGTCAGAAAACACACCTAGTAGCAGAAAGTAACATGTCAGGTAATACAAATGTTCTGTCCTAAAGTAACAAGGTAACATATTACAAGCACTCAAGGATTAAGTACATTGCAGGAAAAAGAAAAAGCCCATAAGCTTTCTTTTGCAGGAAAACTTCTGGTGACTACTATTGCTCCATCAGCTGAGAGAGTTGCACTGTATGCATTATCAACTTTGTTTAACTATGTTCCAAGAAAGTTTAAACAATTTAATGGTTAAACAGGAAGAAAAATCCCAAAGCAAAACAATAAGCCCACAAAAAAAACCCACACAGAAAAGAACGTCTGCTTACGTTTGAGTTTGCATGTAGAAGCACACAGGCAATAGCTGTGGTATAACATAGTACTGCCTGTCCTCAGCTTTACTGTCCTAATGCTGCAGTGCTATCCATAAGACAGTCTGAGATGCCACAGAGAACTGTGGACAGTGGTCCTACATTTTTCACCTCAGTTGATCCCTTCTGAACTTTGTAGGTGCATAATTAAAGATATATGTTTGACAAATCTAGTAATACCTATTTCTCAGGCATAAGCCTTTATTTACACCTCAAAGATTTATACAAGATGTATTAGATGTAGTTGTTAACTCTGCAGTCAAACATTTTCCATTGGCAGCCACTTGTCCACGTCTGAATACGGCTCAGCTTTACTGCATTAAGCCCATATAAAAGTCTTAGTCTTGAAAGATGCAGCTCATCTGGCTGCTCATCCAACAAAGGAATATCCTAGATGGAAATGATCAGAAAGTTAAACACCAAACAAACAAAGCCTAGTACTTTAGAATCTCCTGAAGAATATGTGGAAAGGGAAAGATTATGAAAAATTTGTTCATATTAACTTTACACTGGAAAAAAAAGAACCCACAAAAAAAACCCCAACCAACCAAACAGAAACAGCTACAAAGCATAAGCAAAAGCCATTATTTTTTATTAAATGTTGAATTAACAAAAATAATTTAAAACCTAGCTCAGGTTTTTAAGTAAACTATAGTCTGCAGACTCTCCTAAGAGTATTGCACGTAGATTCAAACCTTGACGTAGCAGCTTGTAAGTAAAGTATTAAGGGGAAAAACTGCTCAGAATCAGAGAATATATTTAAAGTTTCATATTATAACTGACAAATTCCAAGAACAAAGAAATTTAGAAGCAAACTTCAGCATCCTCAGACCCAAACCAAAATCCTGTAAAATGCACCTGTTGATATTTGTGAGTAGAGAAGACATCCTGATGTAAAGAAAACAAAAAAAAAACTATTAAACCACTTGACTGTTAGCATAAATGTCCTGTGTGCCATGTATATCCCAGGAGAAACTTTCCTTAAAAGTCTTCTAAATGTTTGTTCAATGCACTGGGCTTTAAATCTAAACATTTAGGTTTCTACAGTTCTCTCTGAGGCGTGTTTAGAGTCTTGTATGCTTTGCAAATAAAGACCTCAATTTTTTGTTCTCATACCCCATATATTTGTCTGTCTCCTAAATGGAGCCAACAATTTTCTCTTTTCATTTTATTGCTCTGTTTTAAAGTAGCCATTTTCACTCATCTTCAGATTTTTCATTTTCTTTTCATCACTCTTGATGCTTATCAATAGGAAGTGTTTGAGACTCTGGTGGGCCAGTAAAAGGGATTTCCAAGTAAATAAGATGTGGGCTAGCACTGGCTAACCTTTGCTCATGTGAACAGTAACATGAAGGTCAAGAGGGCTCCTCCCTGCATGAATAGCTCCTTTATCATTAAGCTGATGTTTCACAATCAAGATGGAGTAATAAAAGAGTAAAAATAAGGAACTGGAGAAGAGTGAAATGACTGAACTGCCTTAACATTTGATTTACTCTCCAAACCTCATTCACACAACAGGGCAGGCAAAGGTGTCATCACTGTGAATATTCACCTTCTCTCCCTCTTCCTAAAGAGTCCTAGGCCTTAGATTTTTATCAAGACAGATATATTACACTACTTTCAAGGTTCCACAATGCCAATATATATGACAGTTGCATTATTATTAAAAATGCTTATTTTTGTAGATATTCCAGTGTCATAAGATATTTTGTTCCAAGGTAATTGTACTTAGTGAGGAGAGATTACATAGTACCTTGTGCCTACACACAGTTGTGCCTGAGTGCTTTTGAAGGCCTGCGTAAATAGTCATGTGAAGCATCTCAGCCATATTTTCATTTAAGAAATCAGGTTTATCTGGAAGAGCATGGGCAGGCAGCAGCTATCCTATACAACATCCAGAGTAAGTCATCTTTAAAATCAGGGTCTACATAGCATTACTGCAAGAAGAGTTTAAGTGCTTTCTCTACTACTTATACTAATAATAACTAATATGGTATTTAAAATAATCAAAAGCATAAGAGACTTTCTGAAAGCTATTTTTAACGTGTTTATTTTTAGGCATTTATCAGGACTGGTAAAAAGGGCTTTCTTTTTAGCATATCTGACCATGCTCAGCATGAGAGTTTCCTGAAACCATACTAACCACATTTTGATGAACATTTATTGAAGTGTATTTCTACTGTAAAGTGTTATGAAATCTTTATTAGAGAATACAAACTCTAGACAGTATTTGACCTAATAGAACCCACTTCATAAATTATTTGAACTGTTCATACAAAGACACGAGTTTTGCACGTTTATTGGGAATCTGTGCTGATAACCTACTTATCTTTTTAAGTGGTTAAGATGACACTACAGATCTTTGTAGCCATGCCACACAGAGTTCCCATTGCACTTACAGCTAACATTATGCTCAGATGAATACGCAAGCTAACCTGAATGGGGAACAATGGCAAAAGAGAGGTCAGTCTCTGAATAACTCAGTCCTTGCCACCTTTCAGGCTGCTTCTGGAAACAGAATTGTTATTGCTAACACAATATTTCTTAGCATCCTTCCATTCCATCAACAACCATTTTAAGTTCTACAGTTGGTGATATTTGTAGATCTTTATCCAGTGTGTTTTAAATGGGGATATTAAAGAGAGTATCAGTAAAGTAATAGAAAAGGTCGATGTGGCTCTGAAAAGGCACGTGTCAGCGGGGATCACAAGCAGACTGAGAGAAAAAGCTCTAAAATAAAGACTAAATGTAATTTAAAAATAAATACATTTAAAGACAAGAGCAGAGAAATGAGTCAAATAATTAAAAATCTTAATTAAGTTCGAATAGTCCATGGAAGAGGCTAAAGAAAGAGGTTCACAGGAAGAAAACAGAGGTGAGGATGGTGATGCACATTTTCAAATCTACAACATTCTAGATGTGTTTGGAGCTTTAATGAGACCAGGATCATTGAGACTTACCAAAGGAGAACATATGTTAGCAATGTGCTAAAGATTCAGCAGAACCCAACAGAAGCAGCATAGATAGTGGTTGAGGATGGACAACTACAAAAACTTTTTCTGATATACTTTATAGTTATCTGAGGATGAAATCCTCATGTCCTTACATGACTTCCCCCATCCCAGCTAGTTTCATCTGGGCTTGGTTTCATCTTGCCATCATCCTCTATAAGAAATGCCACTTGACTTTCTTTCAGTCACTTCTCATATAGAAGTTGAATAAGAACGGGAACAAAACTTCACTTTCTGTTTTCTTCCAGACTTGTAGTTTTCAGAAAAAATCTTTCTGTCACTTCAGGATTAATTGTGATAAGGATCACAGGAAAACAAAACAACTAATGATCCTCTTGTATGAATTCTCGTATGAATTTCATCCTAATTTCAGCCAGAATCTAGATTTACATTTTGTCTGCAGCAAGCTAAACATGCCAGGCTTAATACACATCCCAATCCAAATAAGGGACTTTTCTTAAGGATATGGGGACAGGTTTGGGAGATAACCTAGAATAAGATTTCAGCAAGATTTCAGGCAAATCATGCTCAAAAAACCCAGAACGTTTCATTTTCCAACATCGCTTTATAGTCTCAAGTTTCTATCTAGCTGTTCTACCCTATACCAAGAAAACACATTTAATAGGGTACTAAGATGGTAACAGGAAGAACAATGCCACCAGAAAGCTCTGCTGTCTGGAGCAGACAGAAAGCAGCCACCAAATGAAGAAAGAGAATTTAAACCACAAACTTCTAGGATCAAGAAGTCTCCTAAGCTTTCACAGTATTGATTACATCAATACAACTAATGAGCCATTTCCTCAGTCTGTATTTTAGCATTTTAGTAGATTTAGTGACTTTAAATATAAAATAATAATTTAAAAGAAATCCAAAACACAACGACCAGAAGATCTAGTCAATATAAACATCTCTGGAGTAAAGTCCCAAATGACTCATTCTCACCACCGGAGCCCCACATATCTGGGCAAACTATTTTTTTATGGCTCACCATTTCTTGTCACCACATTTTGATGGATGACACATCCATAAGAAGGCACTAACCAAGTTTATCCTGCTCTATGGTTTAATTCACGCTATTGATTAATGATTAGTTTTGAAGAAGTATTCTGCCAGATGAGCAAGATAGCACAATTATCAGCTCCTTATGGCTTGGAAGTCGCTCTCCTGAAATCAGAATAACCGCACGAGAGTTGTGAGCATCCCTCCACGCAAGCCGATAACCCCGACTGACCTCGGGACCCGCACCCAACCCCCAGGCACGTTTTCAGCATTCAGTATGAAAATAAAGGAAAAAAAAAAGAGAAGGAGAAGGACATCAGACCAAACAGAACTGGATCAAGACGCCTGGCTTCACCTCATAACACAAGACCCATTGAGGCAGAAGAAACCACCCCATGTGTTAAAACAAGAGCTGCATTCACGGCTACCGGAGGCGTTGCGGGAGCACACTGCGGGCGTGAGCCCGCTCCTCCAGCCCCAAGACCAGCCAGCAAAAACTGAAATCAACCCCGACCTCCTTTACCACTTCTTGAGGGAAGAGGAGGAAGCGCGGACCCATTTAATCACTCTATCATTAAGTAGTTAGGAATAATTAAG
>JBAFWW010007910.1:1489-11782 GCA_036873685.1 Agapornis canus
AAAAAAAAAAAAACAAAAAACAAACCAAAACCAAACCAAGATTGATTTCGATTTAAACTGACAGGGGGAGGTTTAGATTAGGTATTCGAAAGAGGTTCTCTACTGTGATAATGATGAGGCACTGGCACAGGTTGCCCAGAGAAGCTGTGGCTCTCCCATCCATGGCAGTGTTCAAGCCCAGATTTGACGGGGCTTGGAGTGACCTGATCTAGTGGAAGATGTCCCTGCCCATGGCAAGGGGTTTGGAACCAGATAAGCTTTAACGTGGCTTCCAAGCCAAAATATTCTATGATTCTATCATTATGATTCTATGGTTTAGTTGCCATTGTGTGAAAGACTCAAAAGGCAACACAGACCATAAGCAGGAAAATGTGACACCTCAAACAGCTGCATGTGCTCTGATGCCTGGGGAGTAACAGGAGTGTTAGGCTTCAGAAAAATCTCCACCTCCTATAAATAACCCCATCAATCAGCTTCGTCTGATTGCTTAGGTAGCATTAAGTAAGAGCATTTGGGAGAGTATTTTCGCAACAGTGAAGTTGGGAAAGGGAGAAACCAACCTTCACAAAACTTGCTTCCATTTGGTCAGTCGTCCTGATGGTGGCACTCTTCACTCTCAGATCCACTCACTCACACCTGCAGGATTGATTTAACGTTCAGGAATAGGTAATTTAAAGCTTACCCCATTTTTACATGCCTGGCTCAAAAAAAGAAAACCAACAAAAAAACCCTCTCAAAACCAAACAAACCCAAACAGCTGTATAAATGTGCTAGTTTAAAAAACAATGAATTTTACTAATGACAGAGCAAACTCATGTCATTCCAATCTCAAACATTCTTCACTCTAAAAGGACCTCTCTATGCTTTCTCTGTATTTTTCTCCTCCCACTGTGAATGACTGGGAGAACTATTTTTCCTCCTCAGTGCTTTTATTTGATTTCTTCACTCTCCTTTTTATCAAGCTAAAATGTCTGCAATATTCATGAGTTCAGCAGCAGCCCAGGAGTGGGTGTAGGGTGTTGTTTTGCTACTCTTCCTCCTGCTGGGCCCCCTGCTCAACTAGAGAGTATAATCACGTTTGAGAATTTGTCTTTAAGTTTTGGGGGAGGGGGGGGAGTGGGGGAGAATTGTTGTTGGCTTTTTGTGTTGCTGTTTTTTGGGGGTGGAACATGCTGGTTATGGTTATAGTGTCCTTTATACCTATGCCTGAAGGAAGAAGTGTTCTGAACATGATAGGCTTTTACCAATGCTTACATTGCTACATTAATACTTTCCCATATTAGGGCAAAACTTCATCTGATATACATGGGTCTGGAAGTTGCTGTCAAAAATCTCTGTAAACAATTTGAAGGATAGCTCCAAATTGCTGTCAGAAGATTGCAAAGTGCATGTTTCTGTGTACATGTTTCCGTTTACATGGTGGAAATGAGTATGTTGTAATTTACATATATATTGGAATTTCGCAGAGGAATTAAACCCGTTCTTAGACAGCAGTTCGGTTCATTCCTCTACAAACCCTTGTGCAGATCAGCCAAACAATTTGTCTTGTCAAATGATTTAGATTAAACAGATACAACCAGCCCAAGTATGACTAGACATGTATTTTAGCCTGAGATGAAACAAGCAAATTCTTCCCCTTCCTTTTTCTCCCCTTCCCTCTACTCTTCCTCTATCATAACATTAAAAAAGGGGGGAAAGTGGAGTAGTTTTTAGCCTGACAGCAGTGAGCTAGTGGAAAGATGTTTCCTTTATTTGATAGCAGTATTCAACAGCTTCCCTAAGGTTTAGAGAACGTTTGTGCTCACTGTACAAACAAGGAAGGAGAGAGCAAACCTTGGTCTCCCAACAGCCTTATAGTCTTAAAAGGTGCGGTAGATGGATAGATAAGAAATATAGCTACAGTGCTGAAGTAAATAAAGGCAAGAACTGATATAACTATTAATTATATGTTGTTGGGGATTTTTTTTTCATTTAGAGAGAGGGTAATGGAGAGTTTAATTAGAAAAAAGAAATAAAGAAGGCAATTACTGTTACAGCCTATCACTTTCCTCAACATGATTAATAGCTAGAACTCTGTGGGCCTTAGGGCAGAGTTGAGTCTTGAGGAAGTGTTTGAAAGAAAGATCACTTTTCTAGACCACATCAAGGGAAAAAAAATAAATCATACTTTTAAGTCATATCCTGCACAGATAATACAGTCAAAGAAAAATGACAGTATTAGAAATATTTATCAGTTGGAACAGTATTACATTTGTGAATACTGTTTCAAGTAAATTCTGTATCTGCAACCTTAGGGAATATAGGATATTTATGACAAAAACTGGCTAAAGGTAAAGGTAGCTGAATTTTAGCAAGTAAAGATTGTTACAACATTTTCTAAGATGAATGCCTAGCATGGGAACAAAGCAAACCAATCAAGCAAAATGATTTAAAAAAATAAATAGCTTACAGGATTTAAAAATTACAGAGCCATTAATTTTAAGTATACTAAAGGAAGAGAGAACATGCAACTGTATCAGAAAGCAGCTACTGAAATGAGAAAGGTGAAATCCAGTTTGGAGAAAGGAAAGCATGAAGGACAAATTCAAAGCAAGTGGGGGTAGGTGTCAGCTGAGAAGGTAAAAAGGAGGAAAGAGATAAATGGCCATCTACATTCTGCTTAACATCAGAGAAGGTTCCTAAGTCTTGGGTTAGGCACAGAAAGAACTCGTGCTGATGAAGACTGAACAGAAACATGAGGTCATGAGGTTAAAAGCTGAAGGAAGGCTATGAAACACTCAAGTGTGTTAATCACCACGAAGTGTTGTGCGCTCACTGTGTGGTGAAACACTGCAGACTAGGTGAAAATCCAGACTAGGTGAAAATCCATCAAGGATTACCCAAAGTGTTTGAAAGATGGGAACGTGTTTGGTTAGCTTGTTTCATTTTTCCTTTCAATTTTCTTTTTTAATGAGGTTTTTTGGGGGGGTTGTTTGTTTGTTTGAGGCTGAGGGAGTTATTCACTATCTGCCCTGATGTCATGAAGGTACCTTTGTGGAAGGCATTCACTGTACATCTCTTACAAAGGCTGCATGCTGTGTTATTGAAAATAAGTTATCAATGCTTTTAGAGACAATAAAATGAGCTGCTAGACTGATTTCTGATGATCACAATGGGTCTTACATGGCTCCCTAATGAAAGGCAGGGTTCCTTCTTCCCATCAGAGCTAGATGGCAAAAGGACAAAGGAAAACTACATGACAGTTGTTACAGGCTTGGTCTAGTGTGTCATATACGCTTTCTAAAGTTTTGTTTGCAACACTTTTCATTGCTTTACGTGTGCTGAAATGATGTATGCTAATAACAGTATACATCATTAACAGTTCCTCATCTAAATGTTATTTGAACAGATGATGATTATTTTAGCTGTCCTTGATGTGCCAAAGAACAACACAATGACTTTCTTTAAAATAATTCCTGTGCAGTAATCTAAATACAGTTTTAAATAGATGTATAAAGAACAGCCATTTCCTCACATCCAGAAACTAATAACACTGCTGCCATCCTCTGCTTTTCATTCATGTACACTCATCTTACACTCCTGCACATCCCTCCCTGCATCTGCCTGTGCGTGGTTTTGAAGAATGAAAATGGAAAAGTCTTCAATCGGTATCAAATGTTACTTAATTGCTGAGAAGTGGGTAACTGTGTGTGTGTGTGTGTGTCTAGCTGCAGAAATGATGTAATTGTCTAGGAGGCTGATAACATGGAAGGCTGCTAGAGATTGCTTTCATATTCCCTTGATGGTATCCAGCTGTACTATTTGCAAACCTCCTACTGTGTTTGCATTTGTGTGTGTGTGTGTATGCACAGCTGGTTAGCGAAAAATCCAGACTGTTATGTGTGTGTGTATATATATATATATATAAAGAGTAATCTAATCTTATTTCAGAAGATGTTTCTTCATCTTGATAAAAAAGAATGTAACTTACCAGTCTTGGCAGAGTTATTTGAAGATATTCTAGAATGGCATAACAGGACCATGAGAAAACATGATGAGATCTGGAGTCCAGAAGCAAACAAAACAGCATGCTCAGTACCTGCTCCCTCCATGCTCCACTGCATTTTCTGACTCCCTTATTTGTTTGAGAACTGTAATTGTACACACACACACACACACACACAGAGTACTTGCTGTCCTCACTCTGTTTATCTCAGAAGCTGAAAGAGAACTATTGATGCACAATACCTTATCTAAGAAAATGATAAAGAATATCTCACTTCTGGCTGAAATACACCCTCATGAAAACTATCCAGCCTTAGTTCAACCTGATCTCTGCAAAAGATTACCAGTGAGAGATTTCTGGTGTCAGGAGAACGGAAAGTACACACTAAGATGCAATTTTTTTGTGGGGGAAATGTAAGGTTCATCTTTTATGTTTTTAATTTGTAGTGTGGGTTCAGCAGCAGATGGAAACAGTGATTGCTGGTACATAGTTACTCACCTTTCCAGTAGATGGTAGTACAGATGTGCTGAAAAGAATATTACATTTGTGACTGAAACAAACAGTATGCAGACATTTTCAAATACTGAATAAGGAGGAGGTTTTAGCCATACCAGTTTGTAAAACTAAGCCATGTGAAACTGCCACTGGGGAAAAATGAATGCCAGGACCTTTTCTGCTCTAGCCACTGATCTTTAGCAAGCTACTGGAAGTTTTATTTTGATAGAAAACTTGGTTGAAATGCAAATATTTAAGAGTGATCTCTATGAACCGTTGACACTCCTATTTATGTACTGCTGTATAACCTGAGTGCTGGTGCACACCAGTCCCACCAAAGTCAAAAGTCTATGGCTGTATTAGTCTGCATAGTACACTGCATGTATTCATGCTTTTAATCAGGCTTGACTTAGCTATCTTGGTAGAGGCAGAGATAAAAATCCTTTGTGTGACCAGCTTTACAGATTTTCCCTCACAGCTTTGTTATGCATATGTGAGCTGATTTGATCAGCAATAAATAAACATGCATCTGATAACAAATACAGTTCATTAACATTCTAAATATAATTAAAAAACCATAAGCTGTATAAGTTTGAGAGATTTCTTAGAATAACAGTTTGATTTGTATGTTTTCTAAATTTTAGGGTTTTTTTACAATATTATTACTCTAACAAAACATAGTAGAAGAATGACTGAAGGAAAGGAAGATCAATGGATTGTAATTTACCTGATAACCAAGTCAGAATTTATTGAAGCCATTTTAATAGTGACATAAATGTATATCATGGTTTAAGCACTTCAACCATGACACATAAAAAAAACAGATGCCAAAAACTGTCAGTTATGTAGCACAGAAATTTCTACATTTTTCCTAATGGAGAATATGAACATACAGACTATTAATACCTACAGTTTATTTTCATAAATCCCATCTATCCAGAAGTTCCTTGGGAAGTTTTTTTGCCACTATGGTTAATACCAGTTAATTTCAGAGTTACATACATGTTACTAGATACACTAAAGAATTAACTTTCTGACCACTTATTACCAGCAACAGCTGATGTTAGTTAATGTTGCAGTCATCATACTTTTGAAGCCCTACAGCATTAACATAAACCCCTAATTAAGGATATACATAAATCTAAGATTTGTAAGAGAGATAGCAAGGAGTATAAAAACATTAATTATCAGTTTTATTCGTATTGTCTGATATATCGCAATGATTGCCACTGAGGAGACTCCTATGTGGGATTCACACTTGAGGGAAGAGCCGGTGGTTCATTTTAAATGACACACTCAAAAAATCAAGATTAGTAGCAAGGCAGAAGGGGAGCAATTATGTTGAAGACCACAGATGCTGCTCCCATAATCTGTTTCCAGCAAAAATAGTAGAGATACGGCAATAAGAACAACTACCTTCTGGGTGATGTCAAAAGAGAAATTGTCTTGACAAATGAGGGAGATTTTAAATGGGAGTTTTCTCTGACCTACAATACAAGGAAAGGTTATGCTAATGTGTTAAGGCACGGGCCTTTACTAATGGGTGAGCTGTAGACAAGGCAGTACAGCTCAAGACGAGAGTCAGGTTTTTGTACTTCTTTCTCCCTGAGTGACTGAGAAACACTCATTATCATGTCCTAGGTTATCCTATTATAAAGGCTCTTAGCTTATTAGAAATGTTCTCTGATACAAATGTTGTAAACAGTGATCTTAGAGAAGAAAGTGTGAAGTTAGCATCTGGCACAAACAGGACAAATTACCTCTGTTTTAAAGTTAAGGGCAGCAGTTATCTTGTTTGAGCCACATTCTGTTCTCATGATCAGTCATCTAGCAATCTAAGCAAGCTATAAATCTGTTTTTTTTTTCCCCAAAACACATATTTTGCTGTTTAAAGCCAAATTTGGACCTGAATTATTCTACTTTTTCCCCATGAACAGTGAACTGAAAAAAATATTAATCTTTTTAAAGCACCTTGAAGCCCATTTCTCTTTTTAACTAATGAACTATGTAAAGGAGCCTCAGTTGCCTCAGGGAAGCTTGTCAAACCCATCACAAGGAGCCCTTATAAAGCCTAAAGGACATGTATCATGATGTATAAAATTTGTCATACCATATTATTATTACTTTTTGGGAGACTTGTTACAACAATTACAAATGATTAAGCCATATTTTTAAAAGAAAAAAAAAAGGCATTTCTATGTCTAATAGAACTAAGAAAAGTAATTTTTCTATGTTTTGGGTTTTTTTTTTTTTTTTTTTTGGTTTAGTGTGATAGAAAATTAACCCTTAATTGAAGATTTTCCTGCCATAAAGGTGTTTATAGGAGGCCTCTCCAGGCAGGATCCAATATTGTGTGAATGTGCAGTTTACCTCCATAGGTTGTCTGTAGCTACTGGACTCTATGTAATTACTCATGTAATTATTTCTGAGACCTCTACCTTCCACCAAAATCTGATTGCAATGAACCATGCAGAAATTTTCAAAAGCTATTGAGGGACATTGAAGACACAGAAATGTATTTAGAAATTCATGTAACTGCAGGCTGATTAATGACAGTGAGGAATGTGGCTGAAAAAGGTACTGACCTAACCTTACCTATTTTGTTTACTGTTCTGAGTGTTTCTTCACTCACTTATTTTCATTTCAGACTTAACACGAGCATGAGCATGATTATGTAGAGGAATACCCACCAGGCATAAGGATGGGAAAGATGGTTTGGCTCAAGGAACAAACCCAGACTTAACAGATCACTGCAATGTCAAATACAGGTGTGCCTTTTTCTCTGATCTCCACAAATCTTGTACACTAAGTAATCCCATTCTCAAGAGGAACAGGTAGAGTATTCTTAGGTAGGCTCTGGAAAGATGAGATTTGAAATCTTTGTCATGAGGAGGGAACTGCACTCTGGTCCTTAACTGCTCACTAATGCATAAAAAGCATGTTAGTTTTATATCCTGCAGCCAGTCTTAGTGTGCTGACTGATTTGAATCTCAAACACAAATGTTTAACTGTCCCTCTGCACTGTAGGTTTCCTTTTGTGTTTTTTTTTGTTGTTATTGTTTTTTAATTGTACATAAGCCTAAGATAAATCTGATTCTTGTGTACAGTGTGTTTTGGAGCACCAGGCAACAATCTCTAAACCCATTGCGACCAAATCAGCGGCAGTAAAGCTCGTCAGCTCAACCATAATAAGCTGAGACAAAATACTGCACTAATAGAGCTCTGATGCTTTCAAGACAAATCAGCTATTGCACAGAAATGCACCTTACCATGTGGAAGATATTCATGCTAGTTTGCATAAGGTTGCTTTTCTAGGATGATTTCACAGACTTGCTTGGCAATAGGTATCACTCTCACTAGCAGAGGAAGGTTATCAGCACCACCATTGCCAGTGGACATCTTTGTGTTAGCTTGCTTCTTGTGCAACCCAGCTAAACTTCAGCTAACCATCCAAACTGAAACAGATTTCAATTTGCATTTTAAATATTACTTGGAAATCTTAAAAACTGAGATAGAATTAATAGAAAGGCTCAGTAAAACTCTAATATCTCTCAATAACCTGATAGTGTACATAAATTTTGCTATATAAGCTTTCAGAGTGAAATGTTGAAGAAGATTAGGTTTTCTAGAAATTATCAGTGTAAGTTAGTTTTACCTAATAGACACTGCAATTATATTCTGATATAATTATAGGCCACCTTTTTAGCTCTGACAGTTTTTTTGGTCTTCAGGAATAACCACACTGGCTAACAATCACCAATACAATGGAATAACGAGCATATAAACCATCTATCACAAAGACAGTAGCTTTAAAAGTGTTTATGCAAAACAAATTGCTGTTCTGCTCCATCTTTTGTACCTTTTTGTAATGAAAACCACCGCCTTAAGTTATTTTCTTAAATCGCATCTTTTATTATCCATGTTTTATGCCATATTTCCTTTTTTTTTGTAACAGCTATTTATCATAGCAAAAGCAAAACAGAAATATACTTCAGTGTTTTTATGTTTTTATAGTAGGAGGCTTCAGTAGAGGAAGATTGATACATCAAAGTCTTATCCCATGATAACAGATGTATTTAAATATTTACCTTCATTTTTTGTCCTCTACAGTTAATACAATATTTCCCTAGCACAGGCGGCTAAATGCATTTTCCCCTTTTTAATTCTTTTAAAATTGTGATTTGAAGATACACTCCTAAAGCTGTGAATAGTTATTAACATTTCTTTAAAAGCCTCAATATTTGAATGGCCAAATTCCAGCTTGAGTAATTACATTCTGCCTACTTAAATTCCCCACACAGTTTCAATTAGATAAGTTATTCTTCTGCTCTTTATGTCCTAAAACTGTTCTGCAGCATTGCTGCCACTATTAAATGGCACTGAGGTTTGACCCAGAGGTTTCTGAACTGATCCCTATATACAAAACAAATATATAAAACAAACAGATTTTTTGCTAGATGAAAATCAGTAAATACAAGTTTTATGGTGGCTAAGTATTATTTTCGAATGCCCATGTTCATACTCATTTTAAGGGTAATGATAATGAAACGTTTCCTACAGTGTCCTGATAACAATGCTCTAGAAAGAACAAGAGGACTCGTCTTCCATACATGTTCAGAGCATTTCCAGGGACTACCATCAAGAACAATGGTGTTAAATTATAGGCACTTTGCCATATAGGTACAAGAATGACCCACCAAAGAGGTAAAGAAACTGTGGGCCAGATTTTATAGACACTTACAGTACTTAAAGCCTCTGAAAGGAACTATGTGTCAGCCATACTGTGAAGGACTCTTCCCCATATGTTTTTTGAAATCCTGGTAGGGCCTTTAAAAAGAAATACAACCCCAAATACTTTTAGAAGACTTTTCCCATATACTACAACCTCAGCCTGAAACTATCCAGTTGCATGTAATTTTACTTTACCAAGCAAATCTCTTTCTACTTTTTACTTTCTTTCTACTGTAGTTAAACCTGTGAGATTCTTTTCCTCGAAGAAATAGGTATAAAAGATCTGAAGCAGCAAAGGGCACTACCTGCATCATTTAAGAACAGCTTCAGTGTGGTCCCAGGCTGACAGTGTGCAATGCATTAAAGATATTTTTTCCTATCCAGACCTATATTTCTGCTCTTTACAAGGGACCTGTTCAGATTACAGTGGTTACTGTAACTTCAGGGTAATCTGATGCTGCTGGGAGGTTGTGTGGGAAATCCCTGTGTAACTGCACATCAATAATTAAGCCAAATTCCAGAACAGGCTTTTGAATTTAGGCTTTTGTAAATGAAATCCTCCCTCCTTCCTTCATAAAAGATTTCTGTAGATAAATCTTCAAATAGACCAAGGACAGGTAGGCCACAGGTTTATAAAACCTATATATAAACTGAAATTATTTCTGGGGTCAATTAAAAATTCATTTGTAAATATAGAATCTGTTAAAGTTGAAAGTATGCTTAAACATTTATAAATTTGAATACTGCTGTGACTGAACAAGGACTCTTCTTGTTTTCTGGAGTAGGTGACATAAGCTTAAACATGTGGTGAGCATATACCTTAGAATGGGCATTTCTCTTTTTCTACTTTTTGCTCTTCTGTCTTGCAGAAGACAACCTGTTCCCTAGAAGAAGCATAAATTCTTCTTTTTTTCCTTTTCTTGGGGTGATGGGGCTAATACAGTGCTTTTGTCTTTTCTTGATGAACTAACAAGGTTTAGGCCATCACCTAAAAGAGATTCTAGAGTTTCCGCACTTTGAGATTTCTGCTTTTCACAGAATCACAGAATCACCAGGTTGGAAGGGACCTCTAAGATCATCAA
>JBAFWW010007911.1:0-25576 GCA_036873685.1 Agapornis canus
TAGATTGGATATAAGGAAGAAATTCTTTATTGTGAGGGTGGTGAGGCACTGGAATAGGTTGCCCAGGGAAGCTGTGAATGCTGCATCCCTGGCAGTGTTCAAGCTCAAGCTGCACAAAACCTTGGGCAACATGGTCTAGTGTGAGGTGTCCCTGGCAGAGATGTTGAACCTAGATGATCCTAAGGTCCTTTCCAACCCAAACCATTCTGTGATTCTATTATACTGTAAAACTCAAGTCCAATGGCAATAAAATTAATGAAAATTTAATGTTTAAGTCAATTATTATTCATTAAATATTGAGACTGTGGTAGAAACTGATTATGTTCACTGGGTTATCAGTCTACCCCAATTCAAATAAATATTACAGTTCAAGAACCCTTTTGCAGACTGCACAGATTCAGTCTCCCAGAGAGGGTTTGGGAACTCAGGAGACAAAACAATGAAGGAGAAGCAATCCTGCCTAAGAAGCCTCCCAGCTCATCTTTCTGTGACCTATTTGTGAAAATTCCCCAAAGAAGGAAGCTCCACAAGATCCCCAGGCAGCCTGTTTCACTGTTCTCACATGAGTGTTCCATCCAAACCAATTGTCATGGCAGGTTTTGCAGCATCCCTCATCAGCTGCAGTGTGTCATGACTCTGTTTAACATGGCTATTGTATGAGGCTTTGTTTTTAATGTTATAGAAGTTAACATAAAAATCTTTTTAGGTGAAACTGCGTGAATATACTGATTGCATTAGCTTTATACTCCACTACTTTTCATTTAAAAGTCATTTATTGGCATATAAATGCCAATAGCTGTTAATTTAGAAGGTTTGTCTGAAAAGTAAGAGCTAATTTACTAACTTCTGTTACTTCCATCTCCCGGATATGTTTTGTTGGAGTCACCACGATGTTTCTCTTATAACCTATACCTTACTTCAAGGGGCTGTACATAGCAGTGTTAGATCCCAAGCAAACTACTGTGAATCAAATGCAGATGATACTGATCTTTTTGGTCTGCCCTTTGACTACCAAAGTGACAATAAGACTACAGCCTCACATATAGGCCACATTTTTATATTAAGTTATAACTGTGGTATACAAGGAAGTTCAGTAGGCTGGTCAAAAACTGTCCTAGGGTTGCTGTCCTGGATCAGACCAGAGATCCATCTAGCTCAGTGCCCTGTGGTTTTTTAGCACAGCAAGTCCCATGTACTTCCGAAGAAACCTTTAAAAATATCACACAGTAGTCAGATATGGATTGAACTGCATTAAATCTCAGTGTTAAACCTCATTTTTAAAGAATGGATTATCCCAAAAGAGCAAGCTTCAGTGATAAACTTCTAAAATCTCAGATAAGAGGACAAAAAATAGCTTTAATGTAGAAACCAATTTAGTAGTGATGGATAAAAAGAATATTAGTGGAAGTTAGGTAGGCTCCAGCTGTCATCTTTTCTGATCTCAGATTCAGATCTAAAGAAGCATTTTCAGTACTAACTACTCTGTAGATACAGAATTATCAGTGAAATCAGCAGGATCTTAGCACCCAAATGGAAGCCAGGCACAGCTTTGCTAAACCAGTTCATGGAAGTCTTATGTTCCACTTGGACTTGGATAAATCATGATTCAGAAAAGATTCATACAGATACCTCATTTTAAACACCAGCTTTTCTGACCTCACTGCAGTCAGGCAGAGTCCAGTTCTGTATTATCATAGGATCCCAGAATCCTATGGAAGATGGCTGAAGTTTGAAGGGACCTTTGAGGGTCATCTCTCCTACCTTCCTGCTCAAGAGGTTCTACCTATAGTCCTTCTGTCTTCAGTGGGACCACTTCCCAGCAATAAAGCTAACTACTCATGCATACCTTTGTGCGTTAAGAGCCTCTAGCAGATCCTAAAGGAGGATTTCTGTTCTTATTGTAAGGTGTTTAATTCCAAAGCTTTGCATTAAACAGACAAATACTCTCAACTGTGGTAATTCAGAGTTTTTTCATGAGTCACCACCTGGGAATGGCTGCAGGCATCTCTCCTGTGGAAAGGATATGTCAGCAGCACTACACTGCACTGAGCTGTACTAGGCAAACAGACACTTTCTGAAGCAAGATCAATGAAAGGATCTCATTCATGCCTGTCCCTGAACACTAACCACCTGTGACAAAGACTGGAAATTAGAGGTACCTAACTTTTGGGGTGGAATTCAGGTCCAGATTCACAGGCAGAAACATAGCTGTCCACAGGTGCACTGGTATAAACTCACACTGCCGTCAGCTCCAGGATTTGCTTTTGTTGAACAAATACAACTGTCTCATGCTGTTTGACATGCTTCAGGTGATCCAGGAGATCTACTCAGAGCTGTATGACATGGCACTGCACCCATGAAGTGCTCAGTTCCTCCCTGAGCAATGTCAGAGGTTAAGCATGATCTCCCAGACTGATATCCCAGAACACCTTGAACCATTTTTATGCAGGCTGTTGTGTTTGGTCACCTAACACAGGCACCTAGTACTACATGGGATGACTGCCTCCAGCTACAGTTCCAGAAGGGGATTGGTCTCCTTTAGGTCTTACACCACATCTGCCAGCCCATGCAGGTGTGTCAAACGCACAGCATCTCAAATGGCATTTGATACACATGTGTAGACAAACAATACCCCTCTATCGCTCAAACCAACTACTTCAGATTGGCTCTTTGTAAATGATATGAATCACATGATGATCTATTGCTATTTGTTGAATATGAAGAGGCTCTAGATGATGAGCTCAGATGCAGATATTAATGCTGTACACATATTCAACTGATAAGGTGAGAAACACTCCAAGGACCATGCTTCCTCATATTACAGTGTTTTTTCTGGGGGATTTTATTCTTCCTGTAGAGAACCAAAAATGTTAATTTTTCAGTGGCTCGTTTAAGCTTTAATATTCTTAACCATAAAAAAAGTTGTGAATAACTTACATTTAGCAGAATGCTTCTTACCTGTAAGGAATAGAAGAGCTCATTCCAGCAGTGAAAGTCAATTTTTCACAAAATGCAGCATTAGAATTTACTAAATTAAGTTACAATCATGGGTGAAAAAAAGTTGGAATCATTAGATCCTTTAAACTATAGAAATAGATTAAGGGATGAACATAAATAGAATTCTGTGCCTCCTCACAGCCTCTGCCAATGAATATATCCAATCAAAGTGAATACAAGTTTGATAGGATCAAGAAAAATGTTATGAGTGGGGCGGCTAATTATTGAATGGAAGGTTGGCAGTGGAACAAATAATGACATCTCATCACCAGCTCATCAAAATGGGCATTTCAATGCTGAACTGAAATCTGTAAGTAAATAATCTCAAACACTTGAACAAATTCTATATTCCAGGAAGTGAATTCCATGGAAGTACCTTGCAGTTATTGCAAGACCCATGTTTGATGTTTTTGTGAGTGGGAGAACACTCCTTCAGTCATTAAGAGTTTCACAAAAGCAGCTTACACTACACTTTCTTTTACTTACTTATGTAAGTTTGACATGGGTCTTTATGCACTACAAATGTTTTTGTTTATGTACTCCTAAGGGACAAGAGATAATTACCAAGCAGCATAGCGAGGCAATCATTGTTTAAATGTAATGAATAACACTAATTTTACTGAGCAGAACAACAAAAAATGTGGAGAGAGTCTTTAAAAAATTCTAATCCAGGAAGATACAGAGTTATCACTAAATTAAACCAAACACAATTCCCTGAAAATTCACAATCGAATAATACTTTTGCTTCCAGATTTCATATCAGATTATAGTACATGGGTTTGACTAGTGTATGGGAATACCAAAAGGTTTCTCAGTACATAGAAACTTACTGCTTTCATCCATGTTTTGATAGAAAAAAGGGAATAATTTGGTCCTTCCTAGAGGACTGGATCTATTCCAGCTCCCTGTCATGGCAGCACATGCACAACCATGTTTAGCTAAGAATATGAATTGATTGACTCTATCATCAACCAGGCACTGCTGAAAAGGACCCAAGAGATACATTGGACACCATCTGACTATGAGCCAGCAGTGTATTATCACAGGGAAAAAGAGCAAGCTGCATTATTAGTTATATCTGAAGCAGCAAGGCTCCAAATCAAGACAAGACATTATCCTCCTCTATTGAGTATTGGATTTCTGGGTCTGGTTTGTGGCCTTCCAGTTGAACAGTCATAGAGCTTAAGGAACAAGATGTAGGAGATGAGATGCTGAGGAAAATGAATTTGCTCAGTTTGATCAAAAGGAGTCTAAGGGATAATCTAGCACAGGTCAATGGGTAGTTACGAGGGTGACAAGCTTGGGAGAATCAGGTTGGACTGTGATGCACAGTATGCAGCATGGGACAATGCTGTTGAGGCTGTAGCACCTCTATCCTTGAAGGTTTTCAAAACTCAGACAGGCAAAGGCACAGCTGACCTGGATTAAAATAGGCCTGATTTGAGAAGGAGGTTGCGCTGGAGACCTCCAGAACTTCATGCCATCAACTTGACTGTTACCCTTTGCTTCAGTGGTTGAACAGCCACACCATTCTTCCATCCTGATCCTCTGCCCAGTTTAATGTTTGACTGGGGCCACGGTGACAGGAGCAGGGGCAGTAGTACCTATGAAAGAAAATCCTCCCTGGATAGCTCCCAGTTTCCTTCTGTACTGGGAAAGACGGTCACAGCTCTCTTTGGATCTACAGCTTCCATCCACTAACACGCACAAAATTAAAACCAATACAACCTTCTTAAGCTGTTCCTCTCATTGGCTGCAAGTAATATGAGCTTGTAATATTTGTGTTTTGGTTCTTTTTCCAGGAAGAAAAGGTAGGGGAAGGACTGCCAGCAGGAGAAACAGCTGTTCTGGCATCAGTGAGAAGGCATCGTGTAGCTTCAGTCTTTTCAGCAAATTTGCCTTCCTAAGAAAGTGTACTCAGTGACAGCTTGAAATTATGTCTTTGAAAAGGAAAAGTAACTTTAAGTACATGACATGAGGACAAGAACAATTAAATACTGTTCTTGCCTCATTCACACCTGCAAAGTGCTCACAGAAATACATTTCACTTTTCCCTTCCTCACATGAAAAGTCTCCAGATGCATATTAAAGCACAGTGCTTTCATATGCCTGCTGCAAGACTCAGGACAACAAGTAAAGGCAGTTTGCAGTGTTCAGAAAACCTTATACTTTAGGTATCTGGCCCTTCTCACTCAGCGCTCCCTTCGATGATGCTCAGAAGTCAGTAGAGAGGCACACAGTGTATGCAGAGCACCATTCAAAACTGTTAACAGTCTGCCCCAGTTATTTTGTAGGTGAATGGATATCAGGTTTCAGATGACAATAAAGATCACCCAATCCAGTTTGCAGCATTGCAGAAAAGAACAGGAATCTCCTTGCTGTTCCTGCAGCATATCAGCTAATCTGCAGTGGAGCTCTCTGGTAGCCCCCGCTTTCTTTTTAGTGTAGAAAGAGCAAGCTTCAGCAGCGCACAATTGCTAGAGAGTAGTGAGTGCTCTGTTCTTAATCTCCCCCACATGTACGAGAAAGTAAACAAAAGCCAAGTAAAGAAAATGGGACACAGAGGACCATATTTTCAAAGTGCAGCTCTTAAGCTGTCACCCATTACAAGACACATGCACATTTAGACCCATTTATGTCACATTTGCACTCATAGATTGAAGGCCTCTGGTACAATAACTGTTCATTTTACACCAGCAGAGAATTGACACCTGAGGCCAATGCAGGCCTGCGAGGAGAAGAGGCAGATCTGCAAAAGCCAATTTCACAAGCATTAAACCAGACCCCAGTGTTATCAGACAAGTTCCCCTTGTAGTATACGGGATGTTTGTCCATGCGTTAGTAAAACAGTTTCTGCAGTTCTGGTGGGTCAGTAAGCTTTTCCTCTCTTGCAGCTATAGCACATGCAGTACAAAACAGGCAGCTGCAGTGGATAGGTGGGAAAGAATTAAAACCACCTCTCTTGGTAGCAAACCATAGTCCTAACGTGAAGCTCCAGCAGCTGCTTCATAAGCTGTTGAGAATGAATTGCCACCACTTGCAACACAGGGTATTATGGTAAAATGGTTTCAGTTTCAGGGATCGTTAGTACATCAGGCTGTAATTCATGGCAGTTCAGCTGCTGCTGCATGGATGGATGAGCCATCCTTGCAAAAAGTGGTGGGAGTCATTCCAACTGTTTGAGAATAAGCTGGACACCAGAAGGGCCAGCTCTGCCCTATCCCAAAAGGAAACAGTGAAACACCTTCCTACACAAATTCACATTTCAGACACAAAAAGTGCCTGGGGAAAAGAAAAAAACTCAGAGATTTATATTAAAAAACAGAGGAAAATAAGTAATAATCATAATCAGAGTTACCAGGTCTGTACATGTCCCAGGCAGCAGAAGGCACAGCCTATCTGCATCAGAGGAAAAAGTACTTGGAGTACAGATATTTTAAGTTGAAATCTTAGACTATGGAAAGAACAGTCTTGGCCATATTTTGCCCATTAAGCTCAGTGAAGTGCTCTGGGATAAGGAAATGAGTGAGAGAATCCCTGGCCAGATTCCACTTTGGCTTCTATCTACTGCAACCAACTTCACAGCTAATTCTTGTGCACCCCTCGCTCCATCAGAGCATCTTCTAAGTAAGTTTAAGTACATAATTACCCCACTCCCATTTAGGCATTAAATAAACACTCAAGTTTTCCTGAAGCAGGGTCCCT
The DNA here is from genome assembly GCA_036873685.1 of Agapornis canus. Classification (NCBI taxonomy): domain Eukaryota; kingdom Metazoa; phylum Chordata; class Aves; order Psittaciformes; family Psittacidae; genus Agapornis; species Agapornis canus. The sequence goes on from JBAFWW010007911.1 coordinate 6,703, forward strand.
AGTGAGTAAGAATACTCACGGTTATAGCAGTAGCCAACAAAATCAATTTGCAGCAGGGCCCCTCACATGAAGGACTCTTGCTCAGAGTGAGACCACGAGTGAAGGTTGCTCAGCTCTCAGGCACAATAGTGGGTTTCAGTTCACCCATGGCATATATTTTCAATACAGTTGTTGACATCTGCTTATCACCTTCAGCTCCTTTTATAGGAATTAGAGAGAGATAATGTGTTCTTGAACTGCTCATCAGCTGATCTCTCTAGAGATCTGTCTGGGGAATTCATCGTACAACATGTTGAGTAGTATTCCACTGATTATACAGGGGGCAGCTCAGTGTAGACACAGTGTCTTTATGGGATGAACACTACACCTATCTGTCCTGGCTCAGTAAAACTGGAGCTGCCACACTGCTTTCTGAGGAGCAACCTGACCAAAAGTCCCTGCCTCTCAGTAAAAGTCACTCTAAAGCTCAAATCAGCTAATCCTGGCCCTGGATGTGCAAGACTCCACAAGAGGGCCCCCAGACAACAGCACGGCCTGGGAGATAGCTCTGCCCCCTTGTACTGCCCACCCGGTGCTGAGATGGATACCCATCTACCCGTCTCCTTTTCCCAGTCTTGACCCTGTGGCAGTCCCAGAAACTGCCCCTCAGTCTGATGAGAAATGATAAGGGAAAGGACATCCCAACAGCACTGAGTCTGTGATGGCAAAATTAGTCACTTGCTCCCAAGGACACCCACACTTCAAACTAGCCCATAAGAAAGGGGGATAAACCAACCAGCAGCCCCATTCATTAGTTAGGATTCAGTACTCAGTGCAATACCAATGCCTTGAGAGATGCAAACACCAGCCAAGAAAAGAAGTATTTAGCCATGGTTTTCCTTCAGCACAAAGATTGCATCTATGATTGCCAGGGCTCCAGGCTAGAGACAACAGAGCCAGACATGCGTATCCAAAGCCTGAGTGGCAGCTTGACTGAAAGACATGCCCCAACAGGAATTGCTTGGCAGCCCTAAACAAATATAACATTAATGTTGGCAATGTCGTGGGCTAAGTCCATCAAACTCTGTTGAGTTTCTGCTTTCAGGTGAGTTTATTCTATTCTAATTCTTTTTACCTTTCTCTACTGAAGTTGCTTTATTCTAGGATGGTTTAACTTTCTTGCAGCTTCTGTCCCCAGGGTAAGAATTGGATCTCTTTGTGTATGGTAATACACCTATTGTAAAAGTCAAAGTGCAAGCAGCTAAGGCAGAGAGTACTACTTCTCTCTCCCCTGATGGCTGGAGAGCTGAGGTCCAAAGAGACTAGCTAGCCAATGTCACGTTAACTCTGTAGCAGCAGATATAACCCATTCCTCCTGAGCTTTACCCTCATGACATCCTAACTAGAGCATGGATTCTACTCAGCTTGCAAGGTTTCATGGCTGTTAGTGAAAGAGATGAACCTCCTCGCAGGACCTGTGATGCCAGCTTGGGCTACACTGGAGTTATTGTGCTTTAATCAGATGTGGATGTGGCTATGCTGTGTCCACTTGAAACTGGTTCTATCCTGGTTATAAGGCTTTTCATCAAGTCATGCTGAACACCCTCAATGCAGATTATTTAATAGCTGCTGGGTTTGGATGTAATCTAACTCGGAGCCTGTGGAGATGATGTCCAAGAAGTTCACGAAGCTGGTGCAGGGAAGCAGATACTGTGCTATCCTCAGGTTAGTGCAGCTTTTACTCCTTATCCCAAATAGCTGCAAACAGAGGTGATGAAAGACTTCTGGAGAGCAAGTGCTCCACTGACGACTTCCAGGTATCTCCCCAGTGAGCAGGGAGGCCCATATCAAGCATCAAGAGCACATGTGAACAGCTGCCATGGGAGGAAACCATTCAAGTTATGAGGTTTGTTTTCAATTCTTTCCCCAAACTCAGCTCCATATGTTGCTACATTTTTCCAGCCTCTGAAAAGTGATTCATGTGGCATGTTGCCTAACATTGCATAAAGTGTGCCCATACGAGGCCTCACAAGTGTGGGAAGAGCTCTGCACTGAGGCAGGTCCCACCTCTGCAAGGCCTGACAGGGCTGCCATCACTGCCCATAATGTTCCTGCTCTTCTCCAGCTAAATCCCACAGAGCTCATGCATTTCCCAATCTGCAGCACCTCATGGCAAACCCTGTTCGAAGTTCCTGTCCCTTCTGTAGCTCTGGTCGTGCTGTTACATGCTGCTAGCTCTGTCCTCTTGGCCACAGACATCCTGCAAATAACTCTCCAGTGTCTTTGGCCCAGCACCATGCCTGATGCTCCCACATAGATCTCTTTGTCCAAGATTTACAGAGCAACACAATGTAAACAGCATCTTCCATTGGAAATGTAACTGCAAACTCTCAATTGATTTTGTGCCAAAAAGATATACCATGAAACTCAAGCAAGCTATTAATGAGAAAGACATTGCAATAAAAACCTATATAAGTCTGCACATAAACATGAGTGAGCATTATGAGAGTGGGAGATGGACATGCAAACCCTGCATGCTGTTTACTAGGGGTGATTTTGCTAACATTTGGAGGTCTGGCGTAATAACCTTTCACATAAATATTGCAAGATTCCACTACGTAATTATTCCATCTTGAATGTCATCATCTGTACTTTCTCCCAGAATACAAGTGGTTTGGATAACTGGGGGGAATATCTGGGACTCGATTGCTCAGTACTGCATTCGATTGCTTTTACAGCAGCATGAGCGTATGTTGAAGGTATGTCAGCTCCAGGGGAGGCAGAGAGACTGAATGAATTTGATCCTCACTAACACCACAGCCTGGAGGGTGGAGAGAATGCAGTGCAAAGCTGGCTGATGCTGTGCCTAAGTTAAACCATGCCTGAGCTAGCAAAAACCTGGTTTCTGTGGTGAGGTGGCAGGCACTCTGAACAAGGAGAGGGAAGTGGATGTTGTACCCCTTGACTTTTGCAAGGCTTTTGGCACAGTCTTCCACTGTGGTCTTATCATCAGATTGGTGCAATACAGGCTGGGTAAGAGGACAATAAGCTGGGTGGAAAATTGGCTGTGTCATTACGTTGCAGGAGGTGTCACCAGCAGTGCAAAGTCCAGCTGGAAGCCAGGAACTGATGATGTCCCCCAAACCAGCCCTAGGACTGGTGCTGCTTCTTATCTCCCCTTATGGCCTGTGTGACCAAACTAAACACAGACTCCAAAGGCTGTGGACACCAGACCAGGCAGTCAAATGCACTGGAAGGTGGGATGATGTTCAAAGGGATCTAGAGAGGCTGGAAATTTGGTCTGACCTGTGGGACTTGAAGGAAAGGGGCTTTCTCATTTCATCTTTTCTTAGCCTTTCAATGGGAAATGGCTGAACATGATGTAGTTCTGCAGATTAACTGAACACCTTACAATGGTCTTACAGAGAGATCCACGCACAGTTTAGGAACATTAAATGGGTGCCAAGAACAAACTGTATGGACAACCACAGCTTTCAAATGTCCTTGTATTTCATAGGATCATAAAATCAGCTAGGTTGCAAAGACCTTTAAGATCATCAAGTCCAACTTTTACCCCAGGAGGCCACCACTAAACCATGTCACTAAGGGCCTTATCTACACAGCTTTTGAACACTTCCAAGGATGGACACTGCTTCCACCATTGCCCTGTTCCAATGTCTGACCACCTTTTTAGTGAGGAAATATTTCCTAATATCCAATCTAAACCTCCCCTGGTGCAGCTTGAGGCCATTACCCCTTGTCCTATCGTTTGCTACTTGGGAAAAGTGATCAGCCACCTCCTCTGTCCATCTTCCTTTCAGGTAATTTTTCTACTATGTTCTCCTACCCCTGTTGAATACTTTGAGAAAGAAGCTCTGAGAGGATAATAACTGCAAGGATCACCCAATGTATTTCACTACGAGGCTGCACTGATAATGTTTTAGTGAAGCATTAAAACCTGTTTAAATCAGTTGCTTCAGTGTGAAGGTAAGACAAGTTGCAACCCAAGCAAAGAGCTAGCAGAGACATCCATCGAGTGCCCTTGCCAGACATACCACATAGCTCTGTCCATCAGCTATCAAGCTCTGCCTCAGAAACTGATAAAAGGTCACAGCCCCTCACTCCTCCAGACAGGTAGGACCTATGTAATCCCTGGCTCCAGGGCTTGGTGGCAGAGCAGTTTCAGAAGCAGCAGTGGCAGCTCAGGATGGCACCCCTCTTGTCTGTAATCCCCACTGTACAGATGTTCAGGCAGCAAGAAACTAAGAGTGATTTACCACAGACATGTAAGATAAGGTTATTTTCAGAGCCTAGTTCTCCAAAGTCCTGTCCCAGCACTTTATCTTCACAGTTAAGCTGCAAAAGAAGCTAAAAAGCCACTAACCTTTACCAGCATTACCTCTACACCACCATGACTGTGGCATACCTGTAAAAAGAGTATCGTCATTTAATAAGTAATTTTATCTTGACCAATTAAAAATACTCATCTTTGAGAAGCATCTGTAAAGCCAGGTATTTTTAAATGCCTCCTAGAGGGATGTGCTCAAGCTATAGTATGATCTGAAAGGTATAACAAAGAAGATATAAGATCTGCCCCTCAAATTCAAGCAGCAAAAGACAGCTGGGTTGCCCACTGCTTACTGGGATTGTGTACAGCTCACAGAAGCCAGAATTTCACCCTCAGCAGCGGGGCTGCTTAGTGAACATATACTCTGGGAAACATGCACTGAAAAGTCCGAGTCAAAGATCAGCTATTTTGGAACTGTTAAAGTGAAAAGTAATGCTTTATTATAGGAAAAGTCCTAGAAGACTTCCTCACACGCATTCATCACTCAGAGCAGCTACAAGGAGGCTATTCAAATTTTCCATCCTCACATTAAGTGTAGCAGCACCTGTAGTCTCAGCAAAAAGGAAAGCCAGATTGCAGCAGGCACTCTGCATGCACTCAGTAAAGGAGACAGTCTGTTTCCTGGGAGTTTACAATGAATCAGATAACAAATAAATAGATCAGCTTTGAAATAGAAAGCAGCATGGAAAGCATCAGGCAAAATTATAATGCTCTGAGTAAGCTGTGAATGTGTGGAAATCACTTTCTAAGTGACACTTTTCTCAAACCCAAACCTCGCTGCTTCCCTTCAAGCAGACAGAGCAGTATCTCAAAAACCTCCAGTAGATTCAGCACAAGCTTGACATCCACCAATTAGCCCAGCCATTAACTGAACAGTTCAAGTAAGAAGAAAGAGCCAGAGCATCATGATCCTCATTGATATTGTGCTCATTAAAGTTTTTCTGTAAATCACATATGGGTCACCTGTGTCATTCTTCTTGCCTGCTGTTTAAAGCTTGTTTGTTGGTTTCAAGTTCTAACAGAAAAAATATTCTGATTATCTTAGCATTTTTAAACAATAAATACTCCTTTCTCTGTAACACAACTTTCACATAACATCAAAACAAAGCAGGCTTGGAGAACAGAAGCCTGGGTTTACACCACTTGCACTCCCCAAAGGTACCAGCAGGGTCTCCCACCATCAGTTTCAAGAGCATCCCAAAAGTAGGGAATCCAGAGTCAACACACTTATTCAGAGCCTCTTGTCACCTCAAGTGCCACAAGATGAATATAACATGATCCAGGATGGCTCATCAAGGTGGTAGATGCAATACTACCAGCTTGGGAGTAGCCCATAAAATGCAGGAGAGATGTTGGAAGCTTACGGATTAGCATCCATGACATAATTTCTAGAGGTGTTACAAGTTTACCACCATCACCAGGTTTCAAAGGACGGCTCTAAGTGCTGGTTGAAAAATGCAATATAGGATTTTAATATGCTTTTCCTGATTCAGAGCATGTGAGGATCTCTCACCATTACATGGATGGGGAAGGGATTGCTACTTTTCAGTGTTTTGGCAGAAAACCAGAAAACTAGATTAAAAGATATAAATCAAGATTTTATTGCAAAAGAAAGTCTTCGGCACACACACCCAACCCCCCCCCCCACCCCCCACCCCTCAACCCGTATCATTTTAGAGAAGTTGGTCACTAGGAAAGGGCATTGTTTTCTTTCTTTTTTTAAGCACATTAAAAATGGATGAAAATGAGCACACAGCCCTCCAGCAGCTCCCAGCCTGCCTACCCTCTGGGGTTCAATTGGAAAAATGTGCTTGGAAAACATCTACAAAAATGTTGGCAACTGTAGATCAGCTTTTCCCCAAAAGACCTAACGGGCTTTTATTATCCAAACAGATCAGATGGCTTGGAAAATCCACATCTGTACCAAGCTGCCGAATGGGAAATGAGATCAAAAAGTGAAACTAAGAACTTCCGATAGCTCCTTCATAAGTGACATTAAAACCAGACAAAGGGGAAGGATTTTTGGCTGCTCTGTTCCCCCACGTTCCCCTAGCTGCTGAAGCCCCAGCAGAAGGCTGTTAATGATGGAGCAAGCTCTCCATGGGGCCAGTGAGCCCCTTCCCAGATGAGTACACAGGGGAGGAATGAAGAGCCTCCAGCTTTTGTGATGGTCTCAGCTACCACCATTATTCTCAGACAAATTAATTCTTGCAGCCCAGAGAGAGAGGAAAACATCAACAAAAGCACTTTCCACTAGTGGTTTTTAAACCAGAAATAATACCTTTAATATACAGCCTGTTCTCACCAATTCAGAGATTCCTTCTTTAACTACAACATCAGGGCTTATTAGTAGGAATGTTAAGATTAAACTCAGCACACAAGTTTCTATGCTTATAGTCTTTTTGTCTCTGGACATTACAAAAAAGATTGCGCACTTTTTTCTTGCTCTCGCAGTGACTGCTGTTGTTATTATTTTCCACCCTCTCTGGTGGATGCTGCCACCAGCAGCGGAAAGACACCCGAATGGAGAAAATCAACAGGAGAAAAGGAGTGAAGGTCACCTTGCGTCACTTAAAGTTGCTAAGACTAACTCATTTGAACTCCTAAGGAGGAGGTAGATGTGGTGTTTGGAGGTAAACCCAGCTTTTTCTTCAGTGATATGGTTCATTCACTAGAATAAAGTTTCCACTAGGATGAATGTTAGGTTAGCTATAGTCTTGGTAGTTTCTGTTGTTGGGTTGCACACAGAGTGCTCACTGCAAACCTCTACTTTTCCTCAGCCCTCAAGAAGGCAGGTCCTAACTCAATCTGAATCCCCAAAAATATAACCAGAGAGACAATTTCTGGAATACAAAAATGAATTGGACACATGGAGCCCAGGACGATAAAAAACATTGTGAAGTGGGAGGATTTTTCTTTGTGTGAACAACTGACTATTCAGATGGAAAAGCCTCATTAAAGGAATACAAAACTAACCAGATTCATATAATTATTCTGATCTATGAAAGCCAAAACAGTCCTGAGATAAGCTTTCTATATAGTTGTTCTTTGATATGTAGCTGTGATAAAGCACTTGAACTGAATCATCACTTTATTTCCAGAGCCAGATAGTGGGACATACCATTGCACAAATATTTATCTTCACCCACTTAGCAGCAGCAAAGAAAATAAATGCTTGATGCATTCTTCATCCCCCTCTCCTGGAGTCTGGGTATTTCAGGGAATGTTAAGAGCAACTGGCGGGCTTGTAGCCCAGCTATAGAAATGGTACAAATGTCATGTTTGTACTTCACCCCAGTGCTGGGGGATGCTTTGGCAAAGAGGAAACATCTTGTAGGTGTAAAACTTGTCTACTAAATCCAGGCAGACACATCCAAACTACATTGTGGAGATGACAACATTTAATCAAGCTAGACTTGAACCTCTCTCTGGGCTGAAGCTACACAAGGCTTCCCAGCCTTATCCATCCCCTTACTGATCTAAAGTTAAGGTGCATCAGCCCGCAAATTGTACTCATGTGCTTTACACAGAATTTCAAATGACCTCAGTGTTGTTGTTATGTGACTTCTGGGAGTGTAAGTTCAGAGTACAGCCAGTGCATAGTCATTTTATCTGAGAATTAGCTCCTGTCCCACTGGAGTCCATGAGACATTTGCAATTTTGCTTCACTAGGACCAGTATTTCAGGTGAAATGCTTATGAGAGTAGGCAAAAAAGCTTTAAACAGCAGGCAAGAAGACCGTTACAGGCAACCTAGAGATGGTTTACAGAAAGACTTTAATCAGCACAATATCAATGAGGATCATGATGCTCTGGTTCCCCAAACCTCCAAGCTGAGAACCTAGTAGTGGTAAGCAATCAGGACTGGGAAAGAACACTGCTTAGGGACCCTCCTCAAATCACTCACACACATCCATGCTCAGAAAACATTTCTTCTAACCCTGGCACACACCAGTAGCTAAACCAACAGGACATTCCCTCCTAACCATCCTGTTGTTTCTTCTCTTCCACATCTGCTCCATCATCTTACAACTTTTCTCCAGCAATTAATTCACAAAAATCCTGCATGAGCTTAAATGTTTCAACTGTGCAAAATTTAGATGAGATCCAGGACTACATTCTCAGCCTGCAAGATCCACTGCTGCACTCTTGGCATTTTCTCTGTCCATATTGTGCCAGATGAAGGAAACCAGGAGTCTCACCACTGCCTGCATTTCTTACCAGCTAGTTCACTCCAGGGGTTTTTTTTTTCTGTAGTCTGAGGTTTTCATCATGGTTTATTATCTAAAGTGCAGTCTTACACTAACATGATCACAAAGGTTTCAAGTGATGCTGACCCAATGCATGGCTGGGTAGAGAGAGCTTGCATTCACCCTCAACCTGCTGAGTCAGTGTTATTGCATCCTGAAGAAGCCCCTTGCAGAACTCAGCTTTCAGCTGGGGCTCTGGGCCTTCTCATAAGTCAACTGTTTCTCCATGTACAATCTGAAGGTGGACTGGCTGCATTAGGCATCTGGCTTCCACTGCAATCAAGCTGTTTTGCAATCACTTGTCTCTACTGCTGAAGCATTAGTGTTTTACCATCGGCTTCAATGGAAATCGCTCTGCCAGAGCAGCAGATGAGGCAGTCACCACCCTGCCCCTTTTCTTCTATTTTTTTAACTTTACAGTACACACAAATATTAACATATCATCCTGATAAAGCTTTGTTTACTGGCACAACGCCAGCCCCGCTGCAGTGCCTCCTGCTCAGCAGCCTAATCTCCTCAAGTTTGAGGGATGCAGGCCAAATCTCTTAGCAACATTAAATCTCATTCAATTAACTTTGCTGGGGAAAAGTTATTTTGCTACCACCATTTGCCAGTCTGCCCTATCTAATATGTTGTCCAGCAGGTAGGCTATTCAGCCTTTAGATATGGCAAGATGTCCTGCACACCCCAGTGCAGGAGCTTGGCTGCTGGACTGGATGTCCTGAGCTCCAAAATAGCTGATAAGTCAAAAGTCTCACCAAGTCATACCATAGAATCACAGCATGGTTTGTGTTGGAAGGGATCATAAAGATCATCTGGTTCCAACCCCTTTGCCATGGGCAGGGACACCTTCCACCAGACCAGGTTGCTCTGAGCTCCATCCAACTTGGCCTTGGCTGGGCCATCCACAGCTTCTCTTGGCAACCTGCTCCAGTGTCTCAGCACCCTCACACTAAAGAATTTCTTCCTAATGTCTACTCTAAATTTAAACTCTTCCAGTTTAAAGCCAATCCCCCTTGTCTTATCACTACATGTCCTTGTAAAAAGTCCCTCTCCAGCTTTCTTGTAGGCCCTTTTAGGTACTGGAAGGCTGCTCATAAAGGCCCACAGTAGCAAAAAGTCCAAGCCATTGCCTTCTGTTGGGTTTTAATGCCTTCTATTGGTGCCACTTGTGGTCTGCACACAGCAGAGACACCTGCTCCAAGCATCATCACTCCCTCTTTGGATTCATATGTCATGCCTGGCTTGAGAGACACTGGTGCAGCAACCACCAAAGACATGTACCAACGCAGCATGGCCCTAAATCCGGGCCCATCAAGTATGCTGCCCACACCAAGCTTATAAATATATGTCTCCATCTGGAACTGCTCTATAATAAAAGGACATTATTGCCCCCATGGGGATTTTCTTTGTACCTGTGACAATGCAGGGAAGTGTACAAAGATGTCTTCTAGGTCCCCAAAGAAGAAAATAAAACTGCTGCTGAGCTCAATTAGAAGATGCTGGGTGCTGTACCCTCTGGGAATTGGTGGGTTAACACTGTAGGCCTCTCCTGTATGCAATTTTACACAGTACTTACACTTAGTTGCAACACATTAATCTTTAACTACACATATACAACATTAAAAGGAAATTAGTTTAGTCCAAATTCATTTTCTTTCCAGAACTAGTCAAAATCAACTAAAGAGACAGTAATTTGTTTTCACCACACAGCAGGTGGCATTATATCCTTCATTAAATCATCCACATATGACTAATATTAATCTTCATTTGTATCACTATCCATCAAATTCAGTATCCATCACACCATCCTTAGCATACCATTTATTTTAAATGTATTTCATTAATGTGTTAAGACATCAGTAAATGCAGTGAGTCGAACCTGGACAGGGAGCAATGCTTTTCCCATATCCCCTCCAGACTGTCGATCCCAGCACTTCCCTGAAACATTACAGCATCAAGGAAATCATTAATAAAATCTACAAACTGTTGCAAATAAATTCAATAGGCTGGGGAAGAGAGATCCCTAATCTTCATATTCTTTAATACCTAAAAGAGTGGTTGTGAAACCAGATGGGCATTTCTAGTTCACAGCCAGCAAAATGCATGTCCATGTCTTTATAAATACATATGCCTTTCTCAGTTACCCTGGTGGTGTGTTCCCTCCCTGCCTTTTTCAAGCCTCTCCCTGTATTGCCACCTGCCTATTGCAACTTCTAGCTCCCCTCCTGCCTGCTCAGCCCTAGATGAAACACAGTTATTGGCAGCAAGATGTTAAATTTAATTTGTGTCTTGTAATGTAAATGTACCCAGAGGTTGAAAAAACAGACACATGTCTTTTATAAATCGGATTTTACATATGGTATCAGTCCTTCCCCCCGACACTCTCAGAGTGCAGGAAAGTCAGTATTTCACAGGCAGCACATGAGCTGAGTTTAACCATCTCTGTTGAAAAATGTCACCATAAATTTGTCACTGAAACAGCGTGACATTTAAGGTGGCTACTGGGACAAAATATTTTGCACTGAGAGAGCTCCATTTCTGTAATTTCAAAATCAGAAAAAACCATTTCTCCTTAGTTGCAGTAAATACACATAACGTAACCTGTAATACAGCATGTTCTCCTACAGCTAGCTTTGCAAATTCAGCTTTCCAAAACTTACAGGAGTTATTACTAGCATGGCCTTGCAGCAAAACAAAATCCTGGAGCTACCCCCAGCATGCAGGGGAAATCTGTGCACTGAGAACCTAAGGGCAGATCTCTTACTAAGAAGATGATAGGGACTCTTGGCTGACTCCTGCTTGGATAAAGGTTCCAGTTTGTTTCTGTGAAAGCAGGAAAATTCCCACTGCCACTGCTGAGATCCAAGCCAGTCTTACAAACATTTAGCGAGACATGTAGTGACCCAACCTGAGCCTTTCTGCTGGAGCCAGAGATGGGTGAACGATAGGTTGCACAGCTAAACCAACAGGTTTAGACTCAGGGAAACCAAACATGGGTTCCTTGTGTCAAATCAGCAAACATTACAACAGCCCCAGCACTGGCACTGACTTTTATGAATGCTTGACCATAGCCAAAGCCACTGAAGAATCTGATCTTCAGTTTCCCCAAGCCCCAGTTTCCCACCAGTAAATTAGAATATCCATAGGGGCTGATAATATGAGCATGCTGTAAAGCTTATGAAGTTAATCTTCTAAGCACCTTGAAACCATGGTATGGATGGAGCTACAGAAGACCTGGACAGCAGAGACCAGTAAACTGATTGCATTCACCTTTAGAAAAGAGAAGATGTTTATCTTCTCACATTAAACCTGCCCAGGGTAAACATGCTTCTATCCTCCTGCTGTTAAAATATGTTGCCATAAGTGCTTAGTGTAACATTTGACCTGTTTCTCTTGAATCTTCCTAGATTACAGTCAAGCCATTTGCACTTCAATAGTTTGGGGGCTGCACTGCATTTTGTGGGGTTGGAAAGTAGATCAGCTGTAAAAACTTGCTGGAGGCTGTAAAATGGCATAAAAAGGCTAAGTCATGCAGTATTTTTAAAGCCGGTTTTGGAGGGAGAAAGTAACTTACTTGATTTCTTCCCCACATACACATCACCTTTTTCTTGCGAGCCTAAAAAATCATGGAGGTCTTCAAGGTTGTCTCTCTAAAATGGCTTAAATACAAAGCTGCAGGAACCACTTGCCAGCTTTCTCACTTGACAGGTAAAGCAGAGTTCTCAGTGCAAAATGAAGTGGCCTGATTAGTAATGTACTGGGGCTATATTGATTATATATGTTCAAAAAGGGACAGGAGAGGAATAGATATGTGAGGCCTGTAAGCCTTATGCACCAGCTCCACCATAAGAGACAGAGGAACCTATAGCAGCTAAAGGCTATGTGCTCTTCTATCACCATATGGACCTTGGAAGAGCAGACCCATTGTGGTCCTTTATACATTACCATCATATAAAAGTTTCCACAGTCTTGATACCTGGAAGTCTAATTCTATGAAGGTCTAACACTCGTCCTCTGCACAGTGTGCCACTTGAGGAACTGCATCATTTTTCCCAGATTCTCTCCTCTCCATCCCAAAACACCTCTTAGCTTTGTTATAACATTTAACAGGCATGTATTGTTTAAGTTCTCATAAAGAGCACCATTTTGGTTCAGCAGCAAATAACTTAGTCAAACTAGGCTGCTTGTTAACTCTCCCCAGAGAGGTGGCAAATTGTACCATCAGTCCGCTTAGAATTGCCAAATATGCCCATCAGTTCCATTTGCATCACGAGGCTAAAGATGCTATATTCTAAAGTAAGGGACAGATAAAGACATTCTGAAATACATACTAAAGTACAGATAAATATACAAGCTGTCTCAGTGAATTAGTTACATGTGCGAAGAGCTTCCTGGAAGAGCAGGCTCCGTTTGATGGTTAAAATCTCATCCAAAACCCACAGGAATCACAAAAAAAAAAAAAAATGGAAAGAAAAAAATCCCTACTTTGAAGCAGAGGCTTTGAACCAGGTCTTTGGCTAATTGGAAATGGATAACACTGGATATGACACCTGCTGGGTGGTCTTTGGTCACTAATCCCCTCCAGTTGTCCACAAAGACTTGCAACAGTTGTCACCTTTCACGCCAAGCTCGGCAGGGAGGTGTGAGATGAATGCTTCCCAAAGCCAAGCCACTCAGCCCCAGCCCTGTTATCTTCTGGATAGAGTCCGGACTAAGTCACCGGAGAACATAGTTGAGGTATGCATTGCCACCGGCAATACAATACCTTTCTCCAAACAGTAAAAAGAGTTCGGTCTTCAGCACTTTCAATTTACAAATATTCAGGAGGGAGGGAAGGAAAAAAAGTCTCAAAAATTCCAAGCATTTCCACTGAAGAAGTAACCATAAACTGGTAGGGAAGACCTCTTAAAGAAAGCAATTTTCTCTAAGGAGAAAAATACTTGATTTCTCCATGGATGCCCCCAGCCCTAGCACTGAAGTCCTGTAAAAACCTCCAGGGAGGACTTTAGCTTGTCTGCTCCAGGACAAATCCCATCAGCTCGTAGCAGAGATCCCACTTTTGTTAACACAGAAGCTGCTTTTCATTCCTCCTGCCAAAGCAGCCTTGCCTGCCTGGTCCCGCAGTGAGGTCATAACTCAGGGTTGATCACATCACAGCACGTTGCCATGGCGATGCTTGAACTGTCACAAAGGATGTGCGCTGTGATTTCACAGCAGATGGGCTGTGAGGGAGGAAGCCCTCATTTAAATTTTAAAAATTGCTTTAGTAATTAGCAAGAGCAATAGAAAAAGACATTAAAAAAGAAAAGCAAAATCCCCAAAGAGCCACTCTCAACAAAGGTTACACATTCACGTGGGATCTGCAGGTTGTCCACAGGGAAGGACAGCTGAGCTGCTGCTCCGAGTTCGCCCAGTTCTTGGGATCGATGATGGATGCATAAAAGTCTGGAGCCTTCCAGGCTGCAGGAGGCCTGGTGCAGTGGTGGGCAATGGAAGCGCCCTGCACATCAGTGCATTTCAAAGCACCGTGCTGGACCAGCCGCCCTTCACAAGGACCTGTTAGGAATGGCAGAGGGCAGGCGGAAGGTGCTGCAGGCGTTATTAACACACAAACTGCCTAGCTGAAAGGGAGATGTAGGGGCCCAGCTTTAGAAGTTTTCAGCAAGGAGCCGGCTTAGGTACTCCCATTGCCCTTCTAAATACAGCACGTGAGGAGCCCAGAGTCACACTGGTATGCTTGCACTTGTGTCCTGTCAGGGACACAGTGAAGTGTTACCCCTCAAAGGTGAGAGTGAAATCTCTTGGCTCCCTAATTCTCAGCACTGACCCTCCACAGTGGCCTTGCCCTGCATCCTCAGCATCTCTCTTACAGAATAGCCCAGTCACACCTAATGCCCCTGAACTTGAGAACTGAGATCAACAGCAACAACAGAAGCAGAGCTTATGGTGACAAGCTTTCCAGATAGCCATGGTGCAGCCCTGCTTCCTCTTCAGGCTTCTCCATCCCTGGCAGTGACCTTGAGGAAGAAAAGCCCCAGGTCCCCATCCCCATGGCCACCACGGCTGTTGCAGAGACACCAGCGTCCACCGGCTCTCTGCAGCAGCTCTCTTCCACTTCACAGCAGCTCAGCAACCTCAAGGCAGAATTAGATCTCGCTCTGCTTTGCCTGCAGCAGTCAATGCACGTGGTGTTTCAGGGACCTTGGGCTGAGTCCTCATATTTAATGGGGAGAGCAGACTTCAATGCAGCATGTTCCTCGTTTGTTCAGTGACTAACTGTTGATCTCTCTAAGAATAAGCCAGATGGTTCCCGTGATAAGTGATCAGCTCTCCTGGAGTTTTTGAAACAGAAAAAGACAGATGCCTGCATGCCTCTTGCCAGGACCCATCTTAAGCTCAAGCAATGAGTACAAATGCTTAGGGAAGTTGTGCTCAGAGTATTCACTCCATCCAGGCTTAACAACTAATCTTTCCCATCAGCTCTGCATCCTGAAGGGGAGCATCCTGCCTTCTGACAGCTTCCCCCAGCTTAAGGGCACTACAAATCATAAGATCAGCCCTTATAATTGGATCAGACTTTGATATTGCTTTGCTCTTCTGTGCATTTATACTAACATCTCATTTTGCAGACAGCACATCTGATCAGTCCTTATACCTGAGCTTGCATTTGCACACCCCAGTGATTGAGAGCACTGGTGGGGTTGACAAAGAGCTTTAGCAAAAGAGAAAGCTTGATCTGGGAAGTTGGCTTTTTGGGGGGTAAAAAACCCCAAAATACACAGTTTGGGGAATGAATGGCAAACACACACATCTAAAGAGCTTTCTCTGCCACAGCACATGCTGACTACCAACCAAGCACTGCTTCCTCCCCTCAGCTAAGAGATCAAGATCTCCACAGAAGAGGGGAAAAAAAGGTATCAGTGTTCATGTGCTGACTTCTTTTTATGTAGTTTGTCACCTCAATTTCTACTGATGCCTGTATTGAAGGCCTAACACTATTTGAGTTGTCACTAACAGCACCAAATGAGAGCTGGCGAATCACTGTACCTGTGCAGGGTGGGAAAAACGGGGCAAAAGAGGAGTTAGAAGCAAGTTGTAAAAATTAGCAATTGAGGCTGGTCTTGGTTCTTCCCAAAACCAGTTCTAAGGCAGCAGCTTGGCCTAACAGCCTTGGGCTAGTTCACCTCACCTAGGAGAAGTAAAAATGTCCTGAAGCTCACAGCCCACCCATTGCTGATGAATCCTGTAGGCAAAACTCCACTTGATGCCCCAGTCTTAGGCCAGGATAAACATTAACAACATGTAGCCACACACTCAACAGAAAATGACTCTCCAGTTCTTCTATTTACACACCTCTGTTTTGGCTCTTAAAGGATGCACATTCCCTTTGAGGATATTTAACTTAGTCTTTTCAGATCGACATTGAGAACTGCAACTCCAAGAGAGGGAATTAGATCTGTAATGCTGACTCAGCCTGCAATTTCACAGTATTAAACAGCCAGAAAGAAACCATTAAGTTGAAGAAGACTGAAACATATGTGACAGTACATATGTCAGACACTCACCTCCTCGCCGTAAAATATATAGACACACATATATTTGTAACATATATCAGTACACAGTTCATTATCTCTGACCAAGGTAGTATTTCACAGGCAAGCTTGCAACTTCCTCGAAGAGCTTTATGGAGCAGATGTCACTTTAAATCTAGAGAAAGTGTGTCGAAGAAATGGAGAGGGCACTAGATTTAAAGCAAGCAAGTGCTCTGCCCTCACTTTCCTGGGGAATTGTGCATGCCTGTTCACTGTGCTTTGTAATCAGCGCGGCTTCATTTGTGTTCTTAATGAGAAAGAGAGGCCTTATGCAAAAGAAATCTAAATTTGCAAATTTTCTTTCTGCATCTCCTTGTGTAAAAGCAGTTTCCATTTTGCTGTGTTACCCTGCATCATTTTCATGTTAGGTTTCTATAAATGAGTTACATACCGAGACTCAGCAAGATTATTCACCTTGGTACTTCTTCTTTTAGGGGGAAAGACATGATTTCCTAAGGAATCAAGGCTTTTGTAATTATAAACGCTTATTATAACACAGTTCTCTCATCCCTCAGTAAACTTTTTCATCCTTTCACCTCAATTAAATGTAACAGAATTGGAGCTAACTGATTAACCACACGCTTCCTAAAAGACAGCACCTGGGTGGAGGTGCCACACAGCCTCCTGGTCCCACTGCTCAAGGAATTTGATGACCAGGTCGAAAAACATTCACAGAACAGATTCCTGTGTGCCATATTTTGCACTTCGATGTGGGAAAATGCAAAGTCACAGACAAGCAGGTATCCTTAGGCTTACCTCCTCTGTCTGAGCAGCTTGGCCAGCACTAACATTGAATACACACTGCTTAGAAAAATGTCCTGAGTTTGTTCATTTAGGATGGCAATAGTAACTGGTGCAATTATAAACCTACAACCTCCTCACCTTAAGTACAGTGTATTATCCCCCATATTCAAATAACTTTCAGCTCTTAATTTGTGTGACATTATCCAGGATTTGGGGGAAAGACAGATGAGCCCCACTGGTGTCCTTGCTTGTTGCAGGGATCGCTTGACCTCGGGTTAGGGCTGTCTTTGTTTCAACCAGGGCTTAAAGTCTGAGACCCGAACCGGGCTCCCACTGACGGCTCTGTTTTGCACTTGAAAGGCAGCATTAGCTGCAGTATCACCCAATCAATCAGAGAGCCTTTTGCATTTGGCAAAGCAAAAGAAGTTAAAGAGGCCTCAAAGTAAGTGTCAATTAGGACAAGCGTAAGAGATGGTTTTTCACCTGCTTTCTATTGATCTGCCCTTTCAAAAGTATTTGATACTCATAAGCATAGTAGCCTTATTAAAACACTTCGGCTTTTCTTTCTTTTTTAAATCACAGAAATGGAATTTGAGAGAGTAGGGAAGAAAAGAGTGTCCTAGGGGAAATACTGTTGCCCACTAAAATAGGTTTGGTTTGGGTTTGTTTGTTTGCTTGTTTCTTTCTTTCTTTCCCAGGCATTCAAAATTCAGAAATACTGCCAGGGCTGAACAAAATATATTCAATAGTATTTATAACAGAAAATGAATTTCCATTAAAAACCCCTGAATTCCATGAGGGTCAGCAAGCTCTAATGGTCATCTTCTGTGTGCCCAGCGAGCGTGGAGAAGATGCCCATGCTTGTTCCTTCCTAACAGCTAAGAGGAAAAGTGAGTGGAAATCTCGTAGCTGGTGGCAGCTAGGAAAGAATCTATTCTGTTATCAAATACTTGCAGAAACTGTACTCAGTCAGGCAGTCAAAAACACGCCTACTCAGATAAGGGTATCCCTGCACAGAAATCTCTTGACACTGCTTTGACATATTTACGTTCTTCCGCGATTATTCAGTTGCAGTAACTTAGAGCTCCTCTGCTGACACTCGCCTACCAGCCAGTCCCCAGCCCTACTCGGGGAAGGGAAACAAAACGTTGCCCAAAGAAGTTACTCAGGTGGGTCGAGGTCTGTAGCCCGGCTTTGACTGCACACTGGTGATCCGGGGCAAAGCGAGAGCAAGTGGAGGTTCAAAGCCTTTGGAGCTTTAACTCTACAATTAAGAGATTGATTTAATGCGCCCTAATCAAAGACACCGCATGGCAGATAGCACACCCCTGAAGTTATGGTGAGATTATGCTATTCATAAATCCTATTAGTCTGGACTTGTTGGAAGATCTGCTATCTAGAAGCAAGATACAATCGGTAAATTATTTATTTTAATTAATTCATTGAAGCAAAGAGAAAATAGCCTGGGTCCTGTATGTCTACATCTCTTTGGCAGACAGGCAAAGAGGTGCAAGAGTTCACCGACAGTTTTAAATGGGGGAAAGGATTACTGCGATGCAGCAGAGAAGCAGAGATTTCAGTAGCAGCATCCCTCGGAAATACTCATCACCTTCTGCAAAGCAATAAACCACCCATCGCCTGAAGCCCACCAAAACCGGGTGGCTTGGAAAACCTCCATCATAAGCCGAGGATGAAGAAATGCCTCCTATCTCCCCAGGTAACCTGCCCCGCTTCGGAGGGGTCAGCCCCAGGGAGACGGTACAGAGTCCTCCAGCCCTTCATCATCTCACCGCCGTCCCGACAGCCGGGATCCAGACCCCGTCGCCTTTCTAACGGGGCTATAACCCTGCCGTCCCGATAGTGGGAATCCAGCCGGGGTCCAGCCCCCGCCGTCCCAATAGCGGGACGCTAAGATGGGGGTCCTATCCTCACGTCCTACGACGAGGGTCCAGCCTCTCC